>JASDQU010948146.1:13537-24962 GCA_032191745.1 Picea mariana
GAGAAGTTTAATGATGAACATAAAACCTTGATCAGCTTTGTGATTTATTTCCAAACAAAAAATATCAACATAATATTTTGATTTCTCATAATATCAAAAGTCAAGATACATAACAATGTTATTACTAATGAAATCCATTTTTCAAATTCTTGAGTGGGTCAAATTGGTTTAGTTCAATCAAATAATATGCAGGGAATATGTTAATGCAAGCATTGTAGCATTGATGCAGTTACGATATGTCATTCTAGACCATGAACCCATAATATAGAATTTTTGAAAGGATCTTTCAAGGTTTCCATGTAAAGATGTGTATATACGTCACCATCATAGTGACCTAGTACTGGACCCAAATAATGATTTGTATGATCAAAGGAATCAAACAATGTAATATAATTTGGGTGCATATTCTTAGAATAACAACAAATTTCAAAAGATAAACATTTAATAATCAGTTGTAATGCTTTTGGGCTAAAGAAAACTCATGTATTTAAGAATCAAGTGAAAAGAACTCAAATTCAGTCTTCTTAAAATAAAGTATAATCAACTTCTATATGCATCCCCAAACCCCTTTTCTTTGTAGAACATGATATTGTTAATCTTTTTGGTGATGAGGATCTCAAATCAAAAGAAGATGACATATTAATTAAAAGTATATAGCCACGAGTCTATCAATTCCATATTTCTGGCATTTTTATCTTTTTGGATTGATCTATGAACTTTTGTTTATATTTTTTAATGTGTGGATTTGAGTGGATATGTCCAAGGTTACTCAGATGCTGGACTTTGAACAAAAAATTATGCAATCAAGCTTGTGAGGGGCCTTGTTGAATGCTTAGCTAATAAAATTATAGAAAGGTCCATGATATAGCATATTTTAATGTCTTCAAAGAGGCCTTGTGAAAATAATATTACTTTGATTATTCACGCTGTGAGGAAGGCTGGGGCGTTGATGATGTAAGGTGCTTGCATGCCTCTTTGTTTAGACATTCCACATTGTTCACAAGCTCATAAATTCTGTTTTGATTCAACGTACATGTACCAATTGTAGTATCTCAATATTTATGTGTTAGAACTTAGTATCCATGTGATTCTCTCTCCATAGATTATGCTAGAATTATTTTTGTGAGTGTTTAGTATGGTAACCTCAAAATGCATTCCAATGGTGGTAACCTCAACACGTATTCCAATTCAGGACATCTCCATTTAAGTTACATTTATAGTTGTTTCGGTGAAGAATTTTTTTCATATCAAATTGTCTGAGATGTGTACAAAATAGAGAAAAGCTGGGGTTGTTCCTCTGTATGGAAGAAAATATAAGCATGATGAAAGTCAGTTAACATAAAATTATGATAAAAAAAATATTGCAACAATATTTTGTAATTTTAATTATGGGTATGTTACAGATCTCATTTAGATTGAAGAAACAACTTGTCGACTCATTTGATATGATAGATATTGGTATTCTGCACTATTTTCTGGGTCTTCAAGTATTACCTCTAACTGATGGTTTATTCAGTTATCAATCTAAACATGTAATGGATATATTGACACCTTTTAAGATGGAATAATATAAATCATGTGCTACTCCTTTTCAGTCCAGAGTTAAGATGAGTAAAACATGCCAGCCTCTTAAAGTTGATGCTACTCTCTATCGACAACTGGTTGATAATATTCTTTACCTTGCTCATAGTTGAATTGACATCTCTTTTTCTATTAGTGTGGTTTATGTTCTAGGATATTTTCACCCTATAGGAGTTACCTCTCTTAGGCTCTTCCTATACCTAAGAAATAATAGAGATGTAATCTATAGAGTTTCCTATATCTAATTTATATATGAACAAGACCTATTAAAATGGATGGCTTACCTGGATTGCAACAGTTGTCCCTACACGCTCCTTAGCTGCTAGTTTCCATGAAGATGTCCTTCACCTTTACCAGCTCAGATATGCACACATAGAGACAAAAAAACCCTTAACGAGATCCAATTGATCATGCACACATTGAAAATATATCTAACAATGCATCATAACACATGAGGACATTGATTTATCTACAAGAAAAAATAATAATTACATACACATCCAAGTAGAGGGAAACATCTCACACATCTTATATTAATCAAATGAAACAAATTGCAATTTGAATCTCTAACCAGGTTCCTTTCTCAAGATCTATGATTAATTTTCTAGCATAAACTTACTTTCTCTTTTTCTTCTCCTTTCCCACAAGAGACCCCCTTTATTTATAGGATAGTAGAGATAAGATCAAAGGGAAATTTGGATAGGATTTCCATTCCCAAGACAAAAAAATTATTGAGGTAGAACCATGGAGAATCCATGATTGAATTTCATCCCACGAAACCAATCCTAAAAAGGGATTAACAGACCCAGTCCCACCTTGTATTCTTGCAGGGAGCAACCAATCGCTCCTTCAGGAGGAACGCGAGTGACCAACACTTCTTGGGGATAGGTTGTAAATGGAAAACTAAAGACCATGCAGAAAAGTGCTATAATATAAGGGGAAAAGTGGTATGATTAAGTGGATCAGACTACTGACCCCTAGATGATGCCCATCAAGTGATTAGGTGGAAAATAATTGTATAATAGATTCCCCCTAAAGTGTGAGGTCAGAAGAGGTGTCTTATGGCTGAAATACTTTACGATAAAAATCACAGAGATTTGAGTGAAGGAACCTGGAAATAAGACATCATCAATCCATCATAATAATAGCATCCTCGAGGTGGGCATACCTATGCTTGGTAAAAAAACTAAGCATAGACGTAAAACAAAAAACACTACGGATCCATGCATGACACAAGTAACTAGATCATGTCCACAAAACAATACACTGTCGATCCATGTCACAAGTGAGAACATAGCCACGACCAAGTACAAATGTGGATCTATGTCACAATATACAAATCAGTGAGAGCACTCAATGCCTGAGCAATATATGAAGTAATCATAAAGATCTCCATCATAGCTTGGGAGGCAATACGATCAAGGAATGAATGGTCCCAACCCAAGGTATTCATCCCAAATCCTAATGGTATGAATCTACAACATGCAAATAAATGAGTTGATGTCGAGCATGGTAGAAACTGTATGATTACCAGTCATTGATGTGTATCATTAAGATACACGAGGTAATCCATGGATGATGATGATCGAACCCAAGATACCTAGTACAATCTAGTGGGTGTGAATAAATGAGTTGAAGTGGAACACTCGTAGATTCATTCAACAAGAGCCAATGATGTAAAACCATTGCTGAAATGAAAGAGAGATTTCCATTGATGGCTGCAAGTCCCAGGGTACTGATTGGTTTCTAGATTTCAAACCTGGATAATGATATTGAGTCGACAAGATGAAATTTTTTGAAGGAGGGCCTTGATGTATCCGTCCTCAATTAACACGAAACAGAGAAAAGTAGATGGTATGAAGAATGTAATGGTAGAGCACAACTGATGTAGGGATGGCTGAGAGGAATAGGCTGAAAGACTGAAAGTGGATGACAGAGGATAAATTCCCTTGAACAAATCAACATGAAAAATAACTTGACTTGGAAACATTGAATCGAGAATGACCAAAACACCCACCATAGGAGACTGGAAGAGTAACCAGTTGGTGGAGTCTGAAAACTCATGGAGATGGTAATGACCTAAAGGAAATGGATGACCCAACTGTTGGACATAGGCACAAAACATGTGCATTGTTCAAGGGTGACTCAATAGACGAATTATATGTATATGACTAGATGGGAAAACCCCCACTCTTTTTGCTTCTTTCATGTTTAAGCGAGCGCAAAAGGAAATAAAAGTATTCTCGATGTTCTCACCCATGCATTTAATATCGATCCTAGGGTGGAGAATATTGCTCGATTCATAAATTCATATTTAGAGAGTCTGAAAAGACAAAGAAGACTCAAAGGGTGTTATTTTTCATAAATTTAGTCTCCCGAGCTTGAAAAAGGATAAAAGAATACAAGGGGGAACTCTTCTAGCCAAGATTGACTAGACTATGCCTTTTTCGTAATTCGTCTATCTGGTTCGAAAAAGGGGTAAACTTATACCGAATAGACATCCTTTCGAATCCATTTAATCAGTGTGAAAGAAAAAATCTCACTCGATAATATTTTCATGTTTAGGGATTCTGAAAATATCTTAACAAAGACTCCAGGGTTTACCTTTTTCATGGTTGGTTACCGAGTGCAAGAAAGGGGTAATAGTAATCTTGGCTGGAGAGAACAAGTGGATTGCGATGAAGTTCCAGGCACAGGGAACAAAACTTGAAGCAATGGACGACAACATAACATGGAAAATAATGGCCACTCATAATAACGGTTCTCATCTAGAGGTGTTGTAGATGGTAGCAACTAGATGGCTAATGATTAAGCATGGCTTCAGTGTGGTAAGCAATGGAAGCATATGACAATATAACAATGATAAGGAGCGAAACAAAATCATAGGTGCGACCATGTAACAACAACATAAAGTGTTGGGAACCCTCTCTGGGAAGGATAAAGAGTATAGAAAGAGAGTGAATGTGGCTCAATTTCAACAAATAAATCACTACAAAGCGTTCTGGGGCCCAAAAATTTCAGCATAGTCATCGAATGCTAATAGTGGGTGCTAATCTCGGATGCACATGAAAGGTAGGATCTACCATCAAAATACGACATGAAAATAATGGAAGGGATATTGTCACATTTCGAATGGGGTTTAACTTAAGGCATACAAAGGAGAATTGAGTGGTGGCCAAACAAATGCAAAAAAAAGGGGGAAACAACCACAACCCTAATCCTAAATACCAGGGTTCAAAACACTTGCTGAAAGTTGAATCGACATTAAAACAAAATATTTAGTCCATGTCTGCAATAACAAATCTTAATTTGTGACCCAAGATATTAAATAACAATATTAAAAAGTAAAACTCCTGAAAATAAGTTAGAAAAACAACTTCTCTAGTGTGAAAAGGGTTATTTTAAAACTAGTTTTCCAACAATGGAGAAGTAGGAATTATATGGGGTAAATGCGATTTTTACCTCATTTGTTTTGTTACCCTTGGTGAAAAAGTGGAGAAGAGCTTCTTTGTGGAGAAAGTTGCAGTGGTTATTTCGGGAGACTGGGACACAAATATGTTAGCTGCTACCACCTAGGTTAATAATCAAAACCTTACTTAGAAAACCCATGTTTTTGTTTCCCATTTTATTGAATTTTTTTGTTGTAGTGAGGCCCAAAAATTTCGGGTCAACGCGGTCACGTGGGACCCTATATCGGGCCAGCAACCATCAAGCCCTAGTCACATGGTATCCAAAGAGTGAGGGTGACCAGTCACTGCCAAATCCATGGTAGTAACCGATCACTTCCATCACTTGGTGAGGGGGTGACCAACCAGGGATGGTCGACCTATGTAGGGGTTAACCCCAATGACTGACGACTAGAAAAAGGTGATATCTCTATGGAAACAAGAAGGGAGCCACCACATATAGGTGGTCATTCTGTGACAGACAATGGGGCATGGCCAGTCAGTTTGTATTAACAAGTCAGGGGCGACCAATCACTCTGTCTTAACAAGGCAGAGGAAACTAGGTGTATTTGAAAATTTTCTTTCATGGTTTTTTGTTTATGAATCATGGGTATGTGTGATAATGTTTTTTATTTGTTTTTTGGTAGGTGTTGCAATCATGATTGAATGGAAGGAGAGGGAGCCTAAACTTAATGATCATGCTTCCATGGAAAACCCACAAACTTTATATGCTTTACAATATTGTGGGTTGCTCAAGTTCTTTTTGTGTTAGAGTATGAAAGTGCAACCGTTGATGTTGGAAAGGTTGATCGAGATGTGGGATTCCGATGGGAAACATATCATGGTTCGATACTAGGTTCTAACTTTGGATATTGGGGATATCTATTTCCTCACAGGATTATCATAGCGTGGGGCCACGATGGTACTTTTTGGGAGTAAGGAAGGCTCATGTGAGCCTATTGATGCTTATATTAGGTAGTATTGTCATCCAAGGATGAGAAAAATAAACAAGCTACCCATTACACATGTGACAAAATTTCCCTTGCAAACCATTTTTTACACTATCACGCGGGAAACATGTAGTATTGGGCCACACTTGGCTTCAAGGAGCCATGTCAATTATGATGTGATGTGTCTAAGTCCCACCGTATACAACTAGTGTTTGAGGATCCTAGTGAGAATGAAGGAGAAACTGACTAAATGCAGGACAGGGAGACAAAAGTAGTTTGGATATGGGTCGATTATGCTATCATTCATTTTCGAGCGAGTTCCTTCTTCTCTCCACTGGGTGACATGGATGATGGGTGGAATGAGGGATCTGACCATGAAGAAATGGATGGAGTTTCTATCGTTTCTCAGGGGAGGGAGGAAACCACATTTTGGAAAAGAGTTCTTCAGTTGTTGGGATGGTCAGATTATAGCCATATAAGACTATGCCTATAGGGGAGTGGATTATCGAGGGGAATTGGACATGGTCCTTCCTGATGGGGAGGGATAGAGTGATGATCTAGGTAAGAATGATTAGAAAAAAATTATTTAAATTTTTTGGAATATTTGATGTTTTTGTGTTTTCAAAATATATGAAATGTTTGTGTGTATAATCAATAATTATGTGGGTTTTACAGATTGTGCACCATTCTGTCCAGGGGGAATGTCACCCCTTGATCTTTGTGTGCGGTTCATGGGAATGGCTCATGGACATCATGGAAGAGGGCCCAAGGTAGAAGTTTTGGAGGATCTCGAGGTGAACCTCGAGGCATTGATTGTTGGAATTCCGGTACCACATCTTGATGACCTTCCTCTGTGAATGTAGAGGGATACTGTGGGTGTAGGTGACACCTTCTTCCTCCTCCTGCATAAGGTGGCTAGGGACATGATGTGTTATCACGAGCATAACACATGATGTAATTAGTATGTGGTTTATATGCAGATTTATGGGCACATGACTTGATTTTGTGATGCTACACTTGTGATGAATTTTGAACACTCTCTATATATACATGGATGTTTACTTTTTCGTTTTTACTGACGTGTACAAATATTTTGTAATGTATGTACATAAATTCTTGGTTGATTAATTTTATTAATGTTGTAGATGCCAATTCAATACATAGTTTTCTAACGAGTTAGATAATGAATTGAATTCCCTTGATATATGTTCATAAGAAATAAAATCAAATGCTCGCTCAAGGAGACGAACCCTCAAATACTTACGAAAAAGGATAGGATGTTGGATAGAGTAGTCTGATTTTAATTACAGAACTACTAGCTAGGATTCCAACCTAATGATCAAATGATGAATTCCTAAATCCGAGGATTCATACATAGGTCCGATAACTGCACCATATTATGAATTGTTTTTGGTTGCAGGACTGAGGTAGATGCCCCCTGAACTCACTAATTCATTTTTGGATGGAAAATCACCCACGAAGCTGAAGCGATGTTCCAAGTGCTACGACTAGCTCCATCCACGTATTTGATATAGGTAGAAGGGGTTGTTGACATCTGCCAATCAAGAACCAAGCATGATAAACATACCAAAAAAGTGCATCACTTAGAGGAAACAAAATAAATTAAACACACCACACTATGATACATATAATACAAAATCACTAGATGGCGCTAAGATTATGCATAGTACCTTTTGAGGTAGAGCCCATTGCGAGGCTTAGATAAAGGGTTTCCCTCGTAGTTTGATAACTCGTAGGATCCTTTTTGTAATGAATTTTTTATAACGTAACCACCATGCCATAATGGTTCAAATTTTCCTGCTCCTAACTTGTCATGGTCTTGGTCATAAAGCAAGACTAGGTCTCCTTTCGAAAAAATTCAAGGACGTACGTTTTGGTCATACTGAGATTTTACTCATATTTTGTGTGACTCATTAGCCATGGTGGCTTATTGTCGGTGTTCATTGAGATGAGACAAGTAAAGTAGTCATTCTTCCTTGACGGAAGTGTCAGGTAGAAGTTCTATAGCTAGATTTAGGGAGGGTATTTCACATTCAATAGGAAGTACTGCTTCTAACCCATAAATGAGTTGGAAAGGTGTGAAACCGGTAGAAGTTTTCACCAAAGTTCGGTATTCCCATAATGCCAGAAATAGCATAAGGTGCCAGTTCGGCTTATGTTTCCCTATCATCTATTGGATAATTGTTTTGAGTACTTTGTTAATAGACTCAACATGTCCATTTTCTTGGGGATAGTAGGGGGATGAGTGTTCTTGGTAAAAATGAAATAGAGTGGCTAGTTTGGTCATCATATTGTTACAAAAGTGTGATCCATGATCGATCATGATTGATTTGGGTACACCAAATATGGAAATGATGTGGTTGGAGGTAGGCATAGCCTTTCTCCATTTGGTGAAATAATCAATGACTACAATAATGTAATTATGGCTAACAACAAAGGTTGGTCTACATGTGGTGAAATCTATCCCCTATTTGGCGAAGGGATCGACAATGACTATAGGATGTAATGGAGTGGGATGGGAACACATATTTTTTGAAAATATCTAGAAAGGATGGCACTTTTGAACTACATTCATACAATATTTACAGATGGAAGAAAAAAAGTACCAGGTGAGAAAATTGTTTTAGGCAGTGGCTAACCCAGAAAGATGACCACCACATGCTCCATAGTGGTAGTCATTAAGGATACATTTGGATTCGTGGTGGAAAACACATTGATGAAACACCATGTCTACCCCACGATGATAAATAATGTCTCCCATAATAAGATAATGGAGAGATTGATGGTGAATACATCGACGATCATCTTTCAATAATTCAGGCCGAAAATGTTGGGTTTGGAGATATATTAACACATCTTTGTACCAAGGATCGGATGAGTCGATGAGAAACAACGATTCATTAGGTAATGAATCTTGTACCACAGATTCATCATGGACTCGGGTAAGATCGGTCATAAATTTGGTGAATACCAAGGATTTTTTTGACTTGGCGGTATAGAACTCAAGATCGAATTATTGAAGGATAACGATCCATTTAGAGTATCTTTCCCCAAGAATCTGATGTGATAGGATATACTGCATTGGGTTAGCGTCAAATATAACAGTGGTAGTTCACAAGAGAATGTAATTCTAAAAATACTGGACAACAAAAACAACTTTCAGTGCTAACTTCTCAACATAAGTGTAATGAAGTTCAATGCCAACAAGTCCCTTACTAAGATAGTAAATAACATGTTATTTTTGGTCATCGTCAGTTTGGACAAGAACCATGCCAATGGTGGTTTCAAAAGTAGCAATATATAATAGAAAATCTTGGTTATAGTTGGGAGGTTTCAATAAAGGAATGGATGTGAGCGCATGTTTTAAACCATCAAAGGAGTGTTGAGTTTTCTCATCCCAAATAAATGGAACACCTTTCTTAAGTAAACACATGAAACCTTTTTTAATTTCTACATACTTGGCGATAAAGCGTCGTAATTTTTTTTTCTTTCCCATGCAAACTTTGAATTTGGGCTATAGAGAAAGGTGGAGGCAAGTTGGTAATTGCCTCGATTTTCAAGGGATCAACTCTGATCCCAAACCTGTATATGATTAAACCTATAAGGCGACTTGATTCCACAACAAAAATTCATTTGTGTGGGTTTAGACGAATGTTGTAATGTCGACAATGTAGAAAAACTTGTCGCAAGGTGTATGGATGATCTTTGCACCTCCCAGATTTTGTGGGAAGGTCATCCATATAAGATTGTACAATATGTTTAATGTCATGGAAGGCATAGGACATGTCTCATTGGAATGTTGCACCAACATTTTTAAGGACAAAATCTAACTTTCGATATGTGAAAGTTCCCCAAAGGAAAATGAAAGTTGTTTTGTGTTGGTCTTCCATAATGATTTCGATTTGATTATACCCAAAGAATCTATCCATAAATGAAAATACTTCGCATTTGATGCAATCATCAATAATTTGGTCGATGAAAGGAGTGGGGTAATTGTCCTTAGTACATGCCTTGTTTAAATCCCTATAATCAACACATACAAGGATAATGCCTTGTTTTTTAGTAATGGGTACAATGTTCGATACCCATTCAGTTAGGGGCACTGGATAAATAAAGCCAACATTCAATAGTTTTTCAACTTCCGCATTGATTTCCACAACTTTCCTAGGGTGGATTGGTCGTATTTGTTGTCGAATATGACATGCTTCAGGGTAAGTCTTAATTTTATGTGCAACAATTCAGTGGTATATTCTGGGCATTTATTTGTAGGACCAGACAAATATATCGCAAAATGTTTTGAATAGGGCAGTTTAGCATTCAATTTCTTGAGGGAAACAATATGCACCTATTTGTATGTGTTCCATGACCCTAGGCTTCACTGAAATATCAATTGAAATAGTTTCTAAGATGTTATCTAGGTTTCCTTCATATAAAATAGACTGTGAGGTGGAAGGTAATTGGGGTTGATCTCGATCGTTAGTTGAAATGAGGGTTTGAATGAGTGTCTCTACTTTTTCATGAGTAGGAAGGAAAGATGATTGATGATGTGGATCTTCCCATGGCCTCTCTCCTAAATTCATTACTTCCATTATGGCCTTATCTAAAGGTAAAAAATAATTTAGGAGGTCATGCGAAGTGAAAGGAGAGTTAACCTAGTAAGGCAGAGAAAATGATATAGTTCCTCATCCAGTGGGAGACTAGGATCAGGGTCAACATATTCTCCTGCTGACTGTATCACTAAATATGATAATTTAGTTGGTGACAATGGCATAGTAGCTCTATAAGAATATACTTCAGAAGGGTGATGAAGTACCCAAGGATTTTAATAACCAACGGATGGGTTGACAACATAAGAGATCATATTAACAGGAGCTATGTTGGTGGTGTCGGGTGTAGGGAGGAATAATATTCCCATAAGATATGGATCTTTAAACATACCTACACCGATGATTTCATACCACCTAGAAGATTCACCTACAAAAGGAACATTGGTATTCAAATTGGCATGGAAGTGAGGGGTGCAATAATCCAATTGGTCAGTTGTAACTATATTTCCTTGATGTGGAAATCGTACAATACGAAAGACAATGGATGCATAAAAATTCATTGTGTAGATCCAAGTGCATCTTAAGAGAAGACCGTAGTCAAGTGTGGTGTCGACCACTTCAACTTAGATAGAGACAGTCTTGACCCCAAGTTCAACGGATAAGGAGGTGAGAATTCCATGGGATTTAAAATAATTTCCATCAAAATATTTAAGGATGGTTTAGAATGTGGTAAGATGTGGGGAACCAATGGATTTCCAACATGACAGAGACATAATATAAGTGGTCACTCCTTTGTTGATCACTATACGAAAGATATTCTTATTCAAACACATATCTGTAATTTGCAATGCCAGTTGGTGTGACAGATGCAATTCACTTT
>JASDQU010948147.1:0-21428 GCA_032191745.1 Picea mariana
GACAAGTGTAACTTTCTTCATGAAAATGATCTTAAAGAAGAGCTAGATCTTCTATCACCATGTCATTATCAAGTCATCATCTTGATAACCAAAAATGTGGATAACAGTCCTTGCAATCATTTCTTCTGATGCAAAATACTTGAAATTACAACTGCATAGACAGTGAGACTCAGTAGGCATCAGATTCATCTCAGCAAGCGATCGTGACTGTTGATCAGATGGTCACCCATGAAGATGATCAAGGTTTATGTCCCAATAGGATTATGATGAGGGAGAATGTAATGGGCCGGTATCCTGATGATCCTAATGTATAAAATCAAATTGAAATTTCTGATCTAGAACCTGATCCAATGTGATCCATTGATTTGAGCTTGACCAAAAATAAAAATCTTCAAAGTATTGGCAATGCCATTACTGACGTTAGTTGGGTCTCAGTGACATAATTAAATATTGGTCGATGAGGGTGTTGACGTGGCCAATATGCAAGGCATGTGTCACCTGGATTTAATATGCTTTAAGGAACCTTTGATGGGTTCCACATGTCCACATGGCAGCCTTTGATTGACTCCGATGGGAGCTCTACTAACATGTTGACATGGACACCAAAGGAGATATGGGTCATTGATTAGATGGTGCACCCATCAAAGTAATAAAGGGTTAGGTCCCAGTAGGATTCCTATGAGGGATCCTCTGATGAGGAAGGATCCAACGAGGGAGACTCCAATGAGGGAGGCTCTGAGATAAATAGAATCGTTGATCTTCATACAAATTTCCTTGCTTGTACTTGTACCCTAGATCAGATATGGATCATAGATATGGAGTTGGAAACAATTGAGAGGCTCTAATCCAGCTTAACTAAATGTAAAAATGGCTAAGGCTTCAACAATGACATGTTGACGTCAAGATAGTCACATGGAGACTTTTTGTTGGTCCTTGTTAATGTTGATGTGGCAGGGAGGATAGGACATGTGTCACCCATTTTTGTGATGTTGACCTGTGTATATGGTGGGTTCCCTTTGTCCATGTGGCAGTTGTTGGTTGGCTCCACATTTAAGGTTGATGTGGAAAAGACATCGTCGTCAGACCTAGGAGGTAACTCACATTGGGGTGAACTATCATTTCATTTCCCCGATGATGGCATCATCATTGGTAATAGGAGATAGCCTGTGATGGGAAACTCTCATTTCCCACTTTGGGAGCGATAATCCCTTTTTGTCCTTTGGTGTGAAAAATCATTGATTTTCTGCCATGTTCCTAAATCAACCTTGAAATAACTTGGCAATTTTAGCTCAAAGGTTCTGGAAGCTCGACCTTCTACCATTAACTCATCTGATCTCAACCTAGAAAATTCAACAAACCTTCATATATTTTACAGGAACATATATAGTTCTAACATATGATATATATAAATTATGGCTTCTATATTGGATTAATAGTTATGCAAATGGAAATACGTTCTTATCCCTAGCAACTAAGCTTCAACATCCTTGTGAAATACTACCTCCTTATCCTCCACAAAACACTTACCACTTTTGTTGATGTTATCTGTCTCTACAGTCGTGGGCCCTACCTCACGGATTCCACCTGCACTTGGACTCCACATGGCATGATCTCATTCAGGGATGTGATGGGAAGGTCCCATCTCTAACCATCCATCCTTGTCGCACATGTTCCCATGCCCTTGATCAAGATCGATTATCCATATAAATTGTGAAGGGTAAACGTACAAGTATTTAAAATTCCCTCTTCCCTATTCAAACCACTTTATTAGGGGACATGCATATCCTTGACAACAATTAATGAGAAATTTTGACATTTTGAAATATTGCTTTACTTACCTTGGAAAATTGCATTTGTCGACCTTGTTTTCTTCGCCACTGTGGAACCTGAATGAAGGATCTCAACTTCAAACCTTGACTCCATGTGGTTCACCTCAATACTTCCATGTCATCACATTAGTCCACATTGGATGCGTAGATCCACACACACACACACACACATTCAAATTTTTATGATATTCCACCACAACACTACCATGAAATATTTATCTCCTGTGAGGGATTTTGATCCCATAGCCTACTAATTTGATACCCTTGCACCAATTGAATACCTCAATATTTCATCTATTAATTGTAATTTTTCTAATTTCGATAATTTTGTCAATTTCTTATGTAGATCGACTTAGAATTTCATCATTATTTTGTGTATCACTTTCATACCAACATATAACTCTATCCTAACAACACCTATGCAAATTTGAAACCATTAGTTTCTCAATTACAACCATGACACAAATTCCCCCCCAATTATTCTCCTTGAGGAATTATGTCAAACACTTAATCTACAACCTGTAACTTCTCATATGTAAATTGGTTCCTGACCCATACAACCCCAATGTTGTTACTAGTAGCTCTAATACCAATTTTTAACACACCTAATATCCTTTTTCCACCATCGAGGATTCAAGGTACTTCTAAAAACCCCAAATTTTCCTTCATCTTCTTTCTCTGATACCATTCTTTAACATACCAGGCCATCAAATTAGGTTGAAATCCTCATTCTATAACTCTAATACCATAATTCCTCAATTTCCTATTATGAAATGATTAATGCATGCAAACATGACAATGCATACTCATGCACACACAATAAAACATCTAAAAGAAAATGAGACCATAATTACAATGCAAGTTTAAAACATGTAGTCAATACAACATTTAGTTCATAGAATAATAATAACATTAAGTCACATAATTACAAATTAACCATAGCACTTATCTT
The DNA here is from genome assembly GCA_032191745.1 of Picea mariana. Taxonomy (NCBI): domain Eukaryota; kingdom Viridiplantae; phylum Streptophyta; class Pinopsida; order Pinales; family Pinaceae; genus Picea; species Picea mariana. Next base: position 2,782 of record JASDQU010948147.1, read on the forward strand.
TTTGGAAATTAAATGATAACTGGGTATATATGAAAGATGTTCTCACCCCCAAGTTCAAGCTATTAGTCCAAAAGGATGAAAATAACTTATGGCTAGGTCTAATCCTTTCACATAGCCCAATTTCCAAATTATCAAAGTATGTTAACTTCTTACAACAATCCCAACTGACCAACACTCTTTCCCCTTTAGCCTGCACAACACAAAGAATGGGATCCCCTTCCCAGCCATGTAGTCCCTCAAGCTATCCCAATTCCTTCCTAGGTTCAAGAACAAACTTGGTAGGAAATATCACCATTGGGAACTCAAGGGATTCTTAGTTGTAAACACCATTCACAATAGTTTCCCCTTCACATAGTCATAATTTCCATGTAGTTTATGGAAATATTTTCCCTTAACTTCAATATCATCATAGGATGACAACTTATCTCCTATAGATAAGGATATCCCCCATAGAATGAATGCACAAAAACCACCAACCACCAACCTTTGCATGACCAAAATTATGGATTATATTTGCATGCTAATGATTAATCATATGTCTTCCCAAGAATCCCATGTATCTCACTTCCCCACTAACTCCAAGGTTGATAGGACTTAGTATAATATAAATTAAATTAATTAGGATTATGATAAAATAAAATTATTTTACTCCCCCTGTTTTGAGCCCCCTAAAACCCCTTTATTTTCTCTCTTGTCAAATCATAGAGCCCCCATTTTTTCATCTTTCTCCGTCTATATCCTGTGACGTATTTTATTATCTATATACAATATTTACATATTATATCATTTGGCCCTCAACCATATCATATAAACATATATAAATTTCTAATCCAGGGATCAAAACTTGGGTGTTACATGGTTGGTTTATCCATTGAGAACCTAAGGATTTTGAAGTGATTACTTGATTTTGTATTGCCATGAGTCTGGACATCTAGTCAAGTAGTGAATCTACATTGGCTAGCTTTTCATGGACAAAATCAAGATGTTATTGAGCATAGGAGTGGTTTCAATCTATATTTTATTACAACTCACCACATAGAGTTTCCAGAGAGGAGACTTTTGTTGAGATCTCTACTCCTCGAGTGGTAACCATAGAGACGTGGGTAAAAAACAAAAATTACTAGAGAGTGGTACCAATAAGATCAACACTATGTTTGAGGTCTTTTGAGATAGATGCTTGGTAGTGGTGTGGGAGTGTCCACCAAAAATGCGTACTAGAGGGTAGTACCATGGTGATCAACTCAACCCAAAGATTATATTGAGATATGCCTCAAATAAGGATGTAGGAACACCTTACTAATTATGAGTTGAGTTAAAATAGGAATCCTCTCCTAGTTAAACTAGCATTAACTAGACTCTAGATTCCTTACCTAGACCTTTTTTTACTACTACTAGTGAAGTGTTGTTGCCTGAATATTATTATGCTAAAAAAATTCCCAAATTCTAAATACTACAATTTATGTAGGAATTTCATAGAATAGAAACATAGGACAAGATTTCAAAGGTTCTAAGGATAGATGATAGCTAGGTGCTATATCTCTTTAATATACATGCAGGGTTCAATACTAGTACTCAACCCAATCTATCAAGAAACCTATTGGGATGTTATATTCTTTATAGTGAAAGTCTAGTCGAGGTGGATCGACTAGGAGTGAAATTTGAAGATTGAGGTTGGTCAACCAAGAAAATTCTAAGTCGAATAGGTCAACATGATAAGAGTTCAATAGATGGTCGTGTGGAAATCGAATGAATACTAAATGAATGTCAACTGGTAAATGACTAGTAATCCAACTGGAATTCAACTGTAACAAAATCTTGACATTCACGGGATTTGCAACCAATGATCTGCATGGATCTGTAATCATTTTCAGGATCATTTCTTTATGGTTTTTCCTACTATAAAGCCTATAAATAAGGCATGTTGTATTACTGTATAAAATAATAGTTAATGATCAATATTGGATGTTCATGTTAATCTTTAGCAGTAGGTTGTTGGTCCTCTAGATGTAAATCAAATTGGCTACATGGTTCTTGTGTAAAGCAAGAGGGTATGATGTCAATTGTGTCTTAGGTGTGGACCAAGGTTAGGCATGTAACCTTTTATTAGAAATTAATAAGAGAACAAGGGAGAAATAAGATCAAGGAATGTTGGTTTTCCTGTTTTGGTTTCCACGGTAAAATCTTTGTGTACTGTGATTTTGCTTTATCATTTGTTTTCTAGCTTGAATTTTTTTGCCTCTCTTCTGTTAAGTTTAGCATGGAACTATTATTTCCTAACATGTGGTGTTATATATTATTTTAAAAACCTTGGATATGAGATAAACCCTAGTTCCAATAAGAGTCGTGACTCATATATATTTAAAGTTGTGCTTAAAGAATGGAAAATAGATCGATAATAGAGATCAAAAAATTCAATTGCCAATTTTTTTTATCTTTGGAAGCTTAAAATTGAAGATCTCGTTATAGATCGAGAACAATGGGTAGCAGTCTATCTGGGTACTATTCTGATAGCTATGTCAAGGGATGAATGGGATAAACTCGAGAAAAAGGTAAATGAGTATGATTTTACTGCATATTGTAGATTCAATTTTGTTAAATGTATTAAGTAAAGACTCATCCAAAAAAATGTTTGACGAGTTGGGAAGATTGTACTAGTTGAAATCCCTAGTAAATAAGTTGTTCCTTAGAAGTAAACTATATATTCAGAGGATAAGTGAGGGAAGTTTGGTAACTAAGCATTTAAATGTGTTTAATACCATAATAATCCAGTTATCTTATGTGGATATTAAAATCACTGAGGAGGAGAAATGTATTATCATGTTATGTTCTTTTTCAGACACCTGGGATAGCTTAGTCTTGGATATAGGGATTAATTCAACCACATTAGTGCTAGAATACATGGTTACATCTCTACTATCAGAAGAAATGAGAAGGAATAATATGGAAGGATCGACCAAAGATGCTTTAATGGTGAGAGGTTGATTGGAAAATCCTTAGATACCAATTATAATCCTTAAAAACACATTTTATCATCTAACTTGATTCAGAATAATTATTGATCATAGTGAGGTGATTTGTTGAAAAATGATAATGTGTTTATTATCCAAAATCTCATAAAATGATGATTAATTTGAAGTATTATGAGATAACATAGAAGAAAATAAAAGAACTCAAATTATACAATATTGATGTCATAATTTAATTCATCTTCAAGTCCCATTTAGATAGTGAGATTGCTCTTCATTGTCTCAAAATGTCAAATTACATTACAACATGGAATTACATAATCCAATTTGAAGGACTCTCTTAAATTTCGTTGCTCAAAATCATATATAGAGTTTACCATTGAATTCCTTGCAAAATTTTGAGAAAAATGAGTATAAAGTCGACCATATGTTGAATTGGATCAATTTTGCTCTCTTTACAGAACAAACGATGCACTATGGCACTCTTTAATGACTATCTAGACTAATACTTCTAAATACAACATTTCAACACAAAAATGACATCACCATTGAACTCCTCTTGAGAAAACAAGAAAAATGAGTATAACATGCCCATATTCCCTCAAAATACCTCATGACAAGCAAATAGATGCATACCATAGCCTAGATCTTCTCTTGGCATGCAAATTGATGTATCCACACCTCAATATCCATGAACTCCTCCTTGGCATTTGTGCATGTCTCAAACTCCCTGCAAACCTTGATCCACATGCCCATTAAATAGGTCGCGGGTTTGAGCAAGGTCTGCAACCCTATGTATGCATTAAATGTGAGTTCATTGTAATTTCCTTAACAAGAGGCACCTTTCGAGAAATGATTAAGGAATTTGTATCATATGATGGAGGTTGTGGGCTCAACCCCCCGTGATCCCCTCTTTTTTTTGGCGCTTTGTTGCAACTTATGTGTGTGTGTGTGTGTGTGTGTGTGTGTGTGTGTGTGTGTGTGTGTGTGGTGTGTTGTTATTTGTTATAACCAAAGTTTAAATGACCCCCGCACGAATATAGGCTATTTTTACATTGGATTCAAATGAACCATGGGCCAAGGGATTTAGTCCTCGACCCCTTTTTCCACTGACCTAACCTTTACACAAGTTCTTATAATATGTTTAACATATGGCTATTAAGTCATATGTCATGGAATATTGGTAAGGAACAAGGTTATTATATGAGAGGTCAAGGGTTCGATCCCAGTCAACCTCACAAAAGTTCAATAAACCTTACCAATTAATGGCCAATGGGAGGCTTCCACGTGACAACCTCTCATTGGTCTATCATCACCACATGTCAAGATATAATTATTCCACTCATGTGTACAGATTGATACATCACCTTTCCAAATTGATATGCCACGTCTCCAATTACCTACCATGTGTCTCCAAATGTACGGTCATGGCAAGTGTCACCCTTGCAGTGGTGACACATGTCAGCTTGACTCTTTGTTCCTATATTGTGGATGTATCTGTAGAAGTCTATAAATGAATTCCTAGTCCATTACCTTTTTATATCCTTGAAAGCAAATCTAAACATATTCTCTATATTCATTTGTATTGTCTGAACTTATTTTACTCAAGGTACACATCTACATGAACATGACATAGTATATTGGAAGATGGTTACAATGATAGTATACATCTTTACAAGTATATACCTCTTATATTTTTAAAAATAATGTTATTTCTTCTTTAGCATCTCTAGGAAGATTTACATTACTTCGATGCTCTTCCTGCTTCCAATCTACATGCTCCAACTGCCTACATCCTTCTTTTCATTATCCTTTGGTACTTTAGAATAAGAATGTTAACTTAGACAATTTGATTCATATATAGTCCTTAGCTGATAACAAGACAATACAATTGTCTACACTGTTGTATAAAGGCTTAGAAATATTTATAACATCCCTCTCACTCTAGAGAAAAGAGGCTATATAGAAATCCTTTAAAATATTCCTCTCACTTCAAACAATTCAAGGTAGCTATATATAAACCCTCTTACAAAATTCCTCTCACTCTTAACAAAACATAAGATGGCTATATAGAAATTTTACATAATTTCTCTCACTCTTAACATATACAATGAGTGGCTTACAAGCCTTCTAATACTACAATAGAAATAGGCTCAATAGGTATCTACATATGGATATTATCTTTAACTTTACAAATATACATATTTACAACGATGGATGGTTTATTTATGGACTCATCATCCCCTTAGTAATCAAAGGAGTCTCACAACTTCCTATCTTTGATAATTCCTCTGACGTTGGCGATGAATCTGACATTGAATCTGATGTTGAATCCAAGAAACCATTAAAACAAATTATAGGTCTTCCCAGTAACCTGTATAACCTATCCTTGCAAAAACCAAGCATTATTGATGTGTCTTTATTAGCTTACCTTGAATACAAAAGTACCCATCCATTCTAGAATGCGACTGCATATCCTTCATTTTCAAAAGACACAATTGATAGTAGATTTTCTTTTAAATATGGAACATATAACATATGCTCTATTCCCAGAAATCCTCTCGGCTCAAGATGGAATATTGCATACCCAAACCCTTTTATTGCTTGTCTGGTCTTGGTTCCAAATCCTACATAGGAATCTATGTCAATCTCTAAGAAATTCATAAATAATGATCTCATCCCGGTCATGTGGAGAGATGGGCCACTGTCCACAAACCATTACTTGATGTATTCATATGTCACTCTATTAAGAATAGCCATTAAGAAGTATTATTTCTCAAATATTTCACCAAGACTATTAACTTCGTATGGGGCTAATGCTTGTCTTCTTCCAAGTTCCTTTACATATTTTTGGTTTTGCTTCAAACATAAGTGTAGATAAATTTTCCAACACTTCTCAATCTGATGTCCACTCTTACTATAATAAGAGAAGATTGTCTTGTTCCCATCTTGGAACCATGATCCCTTCTTGCCATTCACTCTTTTCCTTGGTTTTGATAAATGACCTTTGTTGGGGCTCATAAATGTCCTATTTTCATCCACCTTTTCCTTCATCATTCTCACTTTTCATCACCCCATCAACCTTTCATGATATCATTTTCATAAATACATTTGGGTTTCACCTTATTATTTTCCACTTTATTCATTTTAGTATTAAAAGGGAATTTGTGATTAAATATTAGAAAATCAACATGTTTTCATATATATCTCAAAAATGTGTGAGCTTTGTAATGTGTAGGAATATGTGAAGGATTAATTCAAAAGGAATTCTCGAATATTTCCTCCACCATTTCAAGATTTGAAGAGATAATTAAAGCCTATTCCAAGGAGGAGATCATGGAGATTTGGTTGGAATATCTTATCCAATATGTATGAAAGATATGTGTGAGGATTTGAAGGGATCATATTTTGTAATAATGGGAAATAGGTTGAGAGAATAGTGGATCTATAATTATGAGATGGTTATCTTATCTTCAAGGCTCTCATGTATAAAAGAGAGTGATCTATCTTTAGGGGGATTCAATTAGAGTATGGAATTAGAGTAGTAATAATTTGAGTAGTCAAGGAGTAATTAGGATGACAAAGAGAGTATTCATTAGGATTTGAAAGAAATGGATTCTTAGCTTTGATTCATGGTTTTGGTTTTCTTACTTTCATTATTATGTTATAAATATTGATTTGGTTATTGTAATGTAAGGTTTCTTCATTGGCGTGAGCTCACATATGTTGTTGTGTCATTCAACTCTTCACATGTTGTATTTTCTTTTTCTTCATGTAGTTCTCCATTCCTATATTAATTTCATTTATGCAATTTCTCATTCCTAGATTAATTTCATTTACGCAATTTCCCATTCCTAGATTAATTTCAATTCCAAGTCATGTGTTTCAATTTCCTACATTAGATTAATGATTCAATTTCAGTTGTAGTTTAAACATTAGATTAGATTAGTCCCACTTCAGTCCTACATATACTTTGCGTGTGCTTCGTAAGTTTATGATCCTCGGATTGACAAATTAAATAGTTGGGCAAGTACTACAACTCAATTAATACAACATTAGTTCGGACCAATATAACGACTGTCATTCCCTAGTCACGATTGTTGTTTCTTTTGCAGGTAGTGCTATTCATTTGAATGGAACAATTGTTGTTCCCTTGTTACGATTGTTGTTCCTTTTGTAAGTAGTGTTTTTCATTTGAATGGAACAATTGTTGTTCCTTTTGTTATGATTGTTGTCCCTTTGTAGGGGTTGCATCTATGGAGAACATGTATTGAAAACAGAAGGTAAGAACCTACGTAGGCAACAAGTAAAATGCTTGTGCCAGCGCCTACCTTTGGATAATGCATAGAGGTTATATTTTAGCACATCTTTAGAGCCCAACAACCTTTACCTTTACCCTTGTTCTTGGATGGCTTATCATACATGGAATGTCTTCTTTGACATTTCTCTAAATCATGGTTACTAGTTCCACAGGAAGCACATGAATACATAGACCATTTACCAGTCCCACCAATGGGAAATGTGTTCATTCCCTCTTTAGAATGCAGATATTTTTCTGAATATGTTTTACATATGTTAACTTTCCCTGGGATAGAAGGTAATTCTAACTGTTTATGAAGGATATCTTCATATGAATTTCTCCTCACTTCAACCATCCTTGAGAATTCTCCATCTTGATGGGAAAAACAAAAATACAAGGAATCATATTTCTCAATCATACCCTTTGAAGGAGTTAGTTTCTCTTTCATAGGAGACTTTACATTCTCTACTTGCAATATTCATGGATTGATGCTTATGGTACTTGTTATCACCAAAAAATTTCTCATAGAGATACAAACAATAGATGAAGAAATAATCATCATAGATAGAACATACTTCCAATATTTACAGAACCAATTCTAGAAATATGACCAAAACTATGTAAAAAACCACAAATTTGTGCACACTTCCAACAAAGTCATTGTGCGCGCATTTGCATGGGCCAAAATAGCTCCAAATGCACACATTTTGTAGTATGTGTGACTATCCATGAATAAACCCACGTGGATTAAAAAATGACACATTTATGAATTTGGTCGGGCCTCAACCACTAACGCGACAAAGTAATTCAAAACAAGACCCCAAGATCGACCCAAAATCTCGCCTTGGGATGACTGAAAAGATGGGATGTACCTCTAAAGGTATCCCATTCACACTTGGAACAAGTTGTGAAATTCCTTTCTATGGTTATATAAATAGATGACCATTGTATGCACAAAAGGAAGAAATTCATTGCATTGTTATGTTGTCCAAATACTCTTGGAGAAACCGTTTGTTCTCTTAGGAATAACTTGGGAAAGTATATCATAGGGAATTTTTTTCACATCTTGGGAAGCTTTTTCATAGATTTATTCACCATTGTCAAGAAAAGATAGGAGAGTAATAGTTCTACTTTGAGGGATTGGTGTTCTCAATTTCAAAGACCATTCTCAATGTATTCTTAGTTTACTTTCCATTGTTTGTTATTCTAATCTTTCTCTATTTCTTTCTTTCTAGCTTGTGGGTTCACTAACCTACTAACCATTGTTCTTTGTTTCTTTGTTGTCATACCAAGACAATCAAAGGGGTTTCTTTTTTCTCATCCTTGTGATCAAAAGCCTAAAATATATTGGAAACCATACTAGGGATTGGAATCCAAATTACTCCTCAAGTAGGCTATTAGAGTTGTTATTCTCACTTACTGGTGTTTGCAAAGTCCAAAACAGGCCTAGCCTACCCTTCAGATACTACAATTCAACCTTGTGTTGGTTGAACTCATTTCAAATTTTCGGCCCACCATTTCTCTTCATGTGCACGAATTCAAGCAGAATAGACAAGATAATCCCACATAACCGCATGGACTCTATACCGAAAAATATGCGCAAATTACATGACTATCAATATCAAACCCTTGCGGATCCACGCGATTGTGCAAAAAATAAATAAATTATCTTTATATTTATTTTTTTCACTTTGTAAAAGTCACAAAAATTTGTTTTTTAGTTCTTTCTTACATAGTCACTAAGTCACACATAGAAATCTAAGATGATAAAAAAAACCATACTATCTTTTCTCTTAATTGTTTCCACATGCATGGCTTATTCTAGTATCTGAATTTTAAATGATAGATTTTCTTTTGCAAAATCATCACATTTGTTTGGGACTAGGAGACTATTTTAACAATCTTGGAGTATGTTGTTTCCTCGCACCTTAGTGTGACCTTGAAAATTAGAAAAAAAGATTGTTCAAATAAATCTCCATCTCCCTCTCAAAATTGATCTTTAGGAGAGGAAAAATACCTCTTAGTATGCTTCATTGTGTAACTAAATAAACCATTTTAAGAGAGGCCAATACCTCTTAGTTTACTTGTTGAAACACAATCTAAAATATTTGTAAGGGCCCACACATGCCCATATGTGCACAATCTTAGGATAGTTTCAAATTGTTAGAGTAAACCACCTAGGAAGTTTCGGGATTTGTAAGGGCCCATACACACCCACCTATCTACAATATAGGGACAGTTTCAAAGATTTATTAGAATAGATAACATTATAGGGAGATTAAAAGATCAACAGTAAGGACCCACATGTCCACCATGCTAGTTACCTAGGGATTTTTCAATTTTTGTAAGGATTGTTTGTGAAACTTAGTAAGTTAGAAGTAAAAAATATTTGTAAAGAACCAAGTGATGTCCACATGTTAAAACTTTGCACACTAAATTATTGAAAAATATTCACTCACTTTCACTTATTACACATAAAATCACCACATATTCGAAAAATGATTACTAGATACTTGACGTCGTAGTATGGTATTCTCCATGTGCCCATAAGCAATCTAGGAGGATCAGAAGGGATTCATTTGGTAGTGCCAATATTTTTGTCACACCACTTTTAAAGAATGAGGTTGTCCCATGACCCCAACTTCATAGCCTACTTTCACATCCTAAAAGAAACCATAAAAAACACATTTTTTAACCTCCACGAGAGTAACACCAAAAGAAAATTGTAGTCTAAGTTACTATTTTGGGGATAGGTATCCAAATAAATCCCCATTATATTCTTCTCATTGAAACTTATAATTTTTTGAAATAGGGTACCAAAATCCTCCTAATCAAGCATTCCTACACCATAAGGTAGGGACACGTCCATGAAGGGTCGAAGGTTGAGGTCCAGTTTTTCTTTGTGTGCCTCCTTGGGTCACCCACCCCTTCGAAAGGATCCATCCTGTGACTAATTTCTAAGGTTAAAAATATAAATGGTGTGCTCGATCGAGGTAACTTAGTGGCCAATTCTAGGTTGTATCTAATCAAGTGGTGGTTGTGGGCTGCAATTTCACCTTAATCATATTTTGAACAGTTGTTGGGAAATATCATCAATCCTTTCGAGATATGCCCCCTTCACCTCTCATTATAACTGATTATTCATACTTTCACTAGCTCCTCTTCCAGTGGATTCATGCCCCATTGTTGAGTTCTTTTGGAAAACCCAATGTTTTTTGAGAGGAAGGACAACATGTCTGATAGGACATGTACATTTTGTTTTATTCTCCCAGGTGGATAAATACCCAAAACCATCTTACATTGTTACTTGTTTTATGTGTGATTTCCATTGGTTGATTACATACAGTTGTCAAAAACGTTGTTGAGATAGTCTACATTTACCAAATAACTTGACCCTTTATTCTTCTCACTACCATGTGCACACATTCACATATAGTCCAGAATCATAGGGGAACCACAACATACCCACCATTCTAGATGCCTGGGAAACCTCTCTCCAATATTGGGACGTTTCCCCAATTTGGTGGATGCATCAGCACAACTAGCACACACACACCAGTGAGTGCCACTATTTTGGGATTATCTTTGTTTGGATCCACCTTGCTAGGCACCACTATCCAGAAAAATCCACCCATCTTGTAGACCTTCCTCTTTAATAATTGGCTCTCCAACCATCAACCACCATGGAAGGACCACAAAACCTACCATATATAACCCCATCCTCTTCTCAGTTAGGAATAATCATATTGGTCATCCACCACACATAAGGAGTAAGAAGAGAAACAACCACTATCACTACCCATGGCATGGGGGAAATTCTTGTACAGATGGGGGCACTCATAGTGCCCACCAAAAATAAAATCAAACAAAGCATAGATGTACCACCCATACATGGACTAATCACCCTTTCCCATTTTGTGAGCTCTATGGTCACCTAGCCCATCAGTTCCTCGAACTCACTTTGGAGCTAGTCCAAACAGTTCATTTGGAGAACACACAGTACAACAAACTTAGTAGTTATGCTTACACTACTTCGACGTGACCCCTCCCCCATCATGCACCCATTAATCCCTCAGGTGAGGTTACATCCACCTCGACATCATTTGTTACCCCTCACAATCTACCTCATGACTTGGGCTCAGTCATGTAGACTTAGGGGAACCCCTTCCACCTCTAGTACCATAATGCATATTGGACCTTATCCTTCTAAGGAAAATGTAAGTATATACCCACACCCATCATAGGCCATCACCCTTGATTGGGATCAACTTAGCCAAGCATGATTTCCATCTTCTACCCCATTTTAAATATGGGTGATTTTTAAAAACCGTACAGTTTATCGATGTATAATAGATGATGGGGCATCCTCATGTATTTTTTCCTCATCATATTGGAAACAACTAGGATCCCTTACTCTTATCCCATCGATGGTTGAGTTAATATCCTTTGATGTTAGAATCTATTCCCCCTTAGGGATCTTACCCAATCTCCCCATTGAGTTAGGAGGTAAGATGGTTTTGATCAATGTTGCGGTTATGACTAGTCCAGTGGATTACAATATTCTCTTGGGTCATGATTTCATATATGCCATGAATGTTATGGTTTCTTCACTTTTTCTAGTCATGATATTCCCACATGAGGGACACATCATCACTACCGATCAAATATCCTACCCTGATTCCCCGCCACAAGATTTTCAGAATAAAATCTCACCTCATGTTTCTCACATCGAGTCCATGCACTATGTGTCCACTTTCACTAGTCATTCAACATCCACTCCCCTTAAAAATGAGCCCATAACTCTATAAACACCTCCCCACCACTTAGGATTGGATGTTAGGAAGATTCATTCATCCTTGGGGGAATCCATGCATGTTTCTTCCCCCAATCCAAAAAAAAACATGATCTCTCAACTACATTCTTCCTAGAGGACAAATAATTATTTGAGGCTACTACTTCATTCAATGGTCCTACTGATAACCTCCATCTAGGTTCTCCTATTGATTGTTGGCATGGTCTTAAAAAATCAATTGGTGTACCCTCTAATATTATCTCCCTTGATAAGGCCATTACTCCCTCTCAAATAAGATCATCTCTTCTCATTTATAGGGATATCACAAAGTCTAGTTCCAAGATGACCAATCCTGCCCATATAAGAGATGTTTCCACACAATTTAAAGTACCAAACCCGCTTAGGGATATTACAAAAAATGGTGGATATGATACATTACTTCATATCCTCTTTGGTGGATGTTCAAATTTCAACTTCCTACTATTATACCTTTGGTCCATAATCTTGGTATTTGGAAAAAATCCTTCCCCCAGTCCTCATATGATAATACAAGGGGAAGTACCACTTCCCACCTTGGTCTCAGAAGACCTTGCTATCACCAAAAAACAAACCAACAATATACCCTTTGTAGGGACCCTTATACCACCACATTATGTCCATTTGATCCAGGTGGATATCGGTGCCCACCCACCTTTTCCAGCTGGCTCAAAACAGTCTTCTGGCAATTTTGGTAATTTACTATTTTTAGCAGTTTTTAACTTTCGAGGCTAAGATGAGGGTTTTTTGGGATTGAGATTCTCAATAAAAGATAAAGGCTTTGATTCATCCCCATAAATTAATCTTCTTGCTGATACATTTCCAATGATCTATCGTGCACCCCAAACGGTGATCGTATGCCAAAGTTACGCCCTTAGGAAGTTGATACACCAAACTACCCAAAACGGGGTCCACAAAACTATTGGGTTTTCATCTTCCTGGGTTAGGGTTTTGGATTTTATTTATGGTAAAAAGGCCTTTGGAGACTCATTGTAAAATCATATTCTTGCGAATGCAAGTAGCGAACACATCTCTTCTCAAAGATAAGCTGCCACCATTCTATCGAGTCTTTCACTTTGTATTTTTACAGTCTTTGTACATTTTCGCTCATTAATAAAAAATTGTGTATTATTGTATCTCTGTGTTTATGGTTTCATCTTTGATACATTTCTGTTATATTATTGGATATTCGAGATATATCTGTACATTCTTTATTATATCTCCTCTTTTCGTGCCGAAAATAATTCAGATCAGTGGTATTAGAGCAGTCTGCTCCTGGTCATCTTAATGCATATCCCCAACAAGTTCAGGGTACAAAGAATTGGGTCTCAAGCTTGTTTCTCTTGAGGAAAAAATATCTTGCATGCCCAAGCAACCTCTCATGGCAGGATAAAAGAAAGGTGACAGGGCAAGAGATCCTTTCAAAATGTTTCTTAAGGAAGCCCTCACGCAACAGAGGAACGAGATGATGGATAGTTTCATGCAAATCCTTTGGTGGCTACCAACAGGCGACACATATTCCTCGAGCAGAGGCTCTGCTCCCTTCAAGGTACAAATCAACATCGATATTCCTATATTCAAAGGTCAGATAGATGCAGATGTTGTAGACAAGTGGTTGAATCTACTAGAAGGGTATTTTTCTATCCATAACTTTTTAAATAGAGAAAATATTACTTTTGCACTCCTCAAAGCCATTCCCCATGTCAAAGATTGGTGGGGAACTTTCTGTGAGAAAAAGGAAACAGAGGAACCCTCAATATTTACAGTCGTGGCCACCTAGGAATCCTTTAGGGATGTTATTAAGGAACAATACTACCCGGTCGGAAGTTATGACAACTTGTATACCAAATGGACCACACTATGGAAAGAAAGAGACCAAGCAGTGCCACATTTCACAAATATATTCCATACCTTTTGCACCAAGATGGGTATCAAATATTCAGAGTGACATCTGGTGCTCAAGTATCACAATGATCTGCATAGATACATCTAGACTAAAATGGAATTTCTAGACATCTCATCCTTGGGCGCGACCTACCGATACGTCATCAAAATCGAGAAGAAGATCAAACAAAAGGTGTGACACTATGGGCTTGGGAACCCCTCACAGCAAAAGATAGGAAAGGACAGCCCCAAACCATATAACAAAGAACAAATAAAAGATGGACAATATCAGGACAACTAGTCCAATCCGAAAGCAAAGAAGGACACCAAAAAGATAAAGAACGATATCAGGAAGTGGTGTGACCTCCATCAGAGCCCTTGGAATAACACTGTTGACTACCGCTCAAAGTAGTCGTTGGTGGCCAAAGTGAAATCCTGTGAATCAGATGTGGGTTCTGACTCTGAGTCAGAACCAGAAAGAGGAAGACGGATCATCGACAGAGACCCCACTGCTATTGTCATGACCACAAAAATTCAACCAGAAGAACCAACAGATCCTGAAGAGGGGGAGCGCATTTTTCATTCACATTTGTTGTTGAAGGGGACCCTGTTACATTTTATTGTTGATAGAGGAAGCCTGAAGAACCTCATCTCAACAGAGGTCATCAAACAGTTGGGATTGTCGCAAATACCACACCCACAACCATACAACATCGGGTGGCTTCGCCAAGGATGAGATCTTTGTGTCATATAATAGTGTCGATTGTCATACGGCATCCAACCCTTCAAGGATGAGGTATTATGTGATGTTTCCCTGCTAGATGTATGTGATGTTCTCTTGGGCCAACCATATATGTGGAAGTGCCATGCTATCATGAATCTCGACCCTATAGTGTCATTATTACTCTAGGGGGTTATCTCTATAGGATACCAGAGGTAGTTCCAACTATTGTCCCACATAAACAATGCCGCAAGGTAGTATCTCATACTACAAAATTTAGCTTCTTCACAATCTATTCAAAAGGTGAATAGAAGAATACTGCAACCATTACAACCTCGGTCCAAGCACCTTCTATCCAACAGAAGCAGGTTGACAAGACTGCAACAAAGTGTAAATATTCCTTCTGCACAAAGGCATCTCATGTAGCCAAACTGGTTAAAAATATCCAACCCTTCCATCCACAGGTTTGTGACAACCTTCAAGAAGCTAAGCAATGCAACTTCTCTAGCAAGGCAAGTAGCTCATCAAGATGAAGATACAACAAACGATTTTCCTCTCCCCCAGGCACTCAACACAATTGAGAACATTTCTTCCTAAGGAGGGAGGATTGATTCAGGTGGATATCAGTGACCACCCACCTTTTCCAATAGGCTCAAAACAATTTTCTGGCAATTTTGGCAATTTACTAGTTTTAGCAATTTTTAACTTCTGGGGCCATTTTGAGAGCCTAAATGAAGGTTTTTTGGGATCGAGCTTCTAAATTATAGACAAAGGCTCTAATTGATCCCCCAAAATTAATATCCTTGAAGACACCTTTCCAACGAGCTATCATGCACCCCAAAAAAAGATCGTATGCCAAAATTACTCCCCCGAGAAGTTAATACACCAAACTACCCAAAACAGGGTCCACAAAACTATTGGTTTTTCATCTTCCGGGGTTAGGGTTTTGTATTTTATTTATGATAAAAGGGCCTTTGGAGCCTCATTGTAAAATCATCTTCTTGTGAATGCGAGTAATGGACACATCTCTTGTCAGAGATAAGCTACCACCATTCTAGTGAGGCTTTCACTCTGTATTTTTACAATCTTTGTACATTTTCACTCATTAATAGAAAATTGTGTATTACTGTATCTCTGTGTTTATGGTTGCATATCTGATACATTTTTGTTATATTATTGGATATCCTAGATATCTCTGTACATTTCTTTATTATATATCATCTCTCATTTTGTGCCAAAAATAATCCTGATCACCACTGCCCCTGGGCATCATGCGCTTACTAGCCACATGTTCTAATTAGAATGATCCACCAATATAGTTTCATTACTTCTTGTGGAAAGGACCCCTTAGCCTTGGTCATTTTTAGTTACCCCCATAAGGGAAATGTGGCCTCCTTCAAGGAGTAGCTTTTCTGGGAACCTACTCTTTCGTGGTCTCCTTCAAGGAGTGTCATTTTTAGGAACCCATAGTTCCTTGGCCTTCCTTAGGGAGGGTCGTTCTCTAGAGCCCATGGTTTCCTCACCTCCTTTAGGGAGTGAATTTTTTAGGAACTAATCATTCCTTGGCCTCCTTTAGGGAGTGCCTTGTTCGGGAACATGTATTTCCCTGACCTCCTTCAAGAANTCTATGGACTCACTTAGGGATTGTCTGATTCAAGAGCCCATAGCTCCCTAACCTCCTTCAAGGAGTTTATTTTTTAGGAACCCATCGTTCCTTAGCCTCCTTTAGGGAGTTCCTTGTTTAGGAACCCATAGTTCCCCAACCTCCTTCAGGGAGTTCCTTTCTCAGGAAATCATTCTTTCGTGGCCTCCCTTAGGTAATGCCTTGTTCGAGAACCCATGGTTCACCAACCTCCTTTAGGGAGTGCCTTATTCAAAACCCCATTATTATGTGGCCTCACTTAAGGAGTGTCTGGTTCAAGAACGCATAGTTCCCCAACCTCTTTTAGGGAGAGAATTTTTCAGGAACTCATTGTTATATGGCCTCCCTTAGGGAGTTCCTTGTTTGGGAACCCATTCTTCCTTGACCTCCTTCAGGGAGTTCATTTTTCAGGAACCCATTGTTTTGTGGTCTCCCTTAGGGAGTGCCTAGTTCAGGAACTCATAGTTCCCTAGCCTCCTTCAGGGAGTGCATTTTTTAGGAACCCATTTTTCCTTGCCCTCATTTAGGCAGTGCCTTGTTCGAGAACCAATAGTTCCTCGACCTCCTTTAGGGAGTTCCTTTTTCAATAACCCATTGTTCAGTAGTCTCCCTTAGGGAATGCCTTGTTTGAGAACCCATAGTTCCCTGACCTCCTTAAAGGAGTTCCTTTTTCAAGAACCCATTGTTCCATGACCTCCCTTAGGGAGTTCCTTGTTCGGGAACCCATGGTTCCCTGGAATCCTTGTAGGGGTGACTTTTCAAGAACCCATGGCTCCCTAGCCTCCCTCGAGGAGTTCCCTTTTATAGAAACACATCATTCCCTATGCTCCTTCAAGGATTAACTCTTCTAAGAACTCATTGTCCCTTGGCTTCCTTGAGCAGTCACCCAAAAATTCCATCAAGGGACCATTGTTTCCTCCAATGTTAAAAGAATAGGCAATCACACTCATTAGAATGATAATCAAATAAATGTTATATGTTCTTTATTTTCAAATATTTTTTACGTCGAGTATTTGGTTTTTATGTGTGAAGGTACTTGTTACAAAGAAATTCAACCCATTCAGTATTGGCCATCCCATGCCCCCTTCATTTATATGTTTACAACTTACATGCACTCATGCCCTATGCAAACAACTACATATCCCATTTCTTCCCCTTGACATTTACCCTTAGGATCCCCACACCTAGATCTATGGTACCATCACCATCATTGCATTTAGGTATTGCCAACCAGTAACATTCTCACCTCTATGAGTTGTCCCTCATATATTTACCCCTTGGCATATTGACAATCATGTTGTTCTATCCATTAGGCTCAACAATCCTGGTAGTGTTACACTCCAGAGTAAGAACCTCGTAATTTTTCCTTATCATCATGCTAACCACCCCATTATGGACTATGACATCATGTTTTTGGTTACATTAAATGCACCTTCACATTATCATTAACCCCCCAACTCACCCAACATCAATTTCCCATCTACAATTTCATCTTCCATTCATGTACTTGGTGTAGAAATCCACCAATGGGCCCCCTCCCCCTCATCAGTTACATTGCACCACTTGCTCTCCAAGAAGGCCAAGCCATCATTCACTGAGGACCCATTTCTATATATGTACTTTCAACCCAATTATTCTTTATTCATTTGGTAAATGTATAAAGAACTTTTAAAATTCCAACAAGTAGAGTATTATTTTTCCATCGCAACCGATGGCGTCTTTTTCCTCGGAACACAACATCCCATGTCTCCCTTGGTTGGGGAATTCCCCTTTCATAACCATATTTTCAAATATATTCATATCATGTCCTAAATACTAACTATCATCGACACCCATGTCCCAAATATCTGTATTTTGACATATCATCCATTCCTTTTCACTCTCACCTATTCAACACATTTTGCCCAATATCTAGTCATCCCCTTGACACCAGATCATGTTTTAGGGTTGCTTCCATCACTCCATTTCCACCAAACCAAGGGTAGTTCTTGAGTCGCATGCATCTTGAACACCGTTCATGTCACCATTTCATCCATCCTATGCTCCATTCAGTCCCTGATACCCATTTGATCGGATCGATGACAAGAAGCCCTTTTCCTCCTGCAGTCACACCCCTTTCTTGTCAACATCAACACAAGTTTCCAGGAGGGTGGAAATATATTGTCTCACATTCCCTTATTAATGAATAGTCTCAGATGACACAGAAAGAGTCCTTATCGCTTTATGATATTGTTGACCCCCATAACATTCAACTCCAACAAAGTGTCATGTTACAGTGGGTTGTACTATGTGACCATTGTAGTTTT
>JASDQU010948147.1:21746-32718 GCA_032191745.1 Picea mariana
TCCAAATTATTTCTCTCATAGTTCCTCTCAACAACAACTACGACTCTCCTCTTCAATGGAAATTTTAGCAAAAGAAACATTGATGTATTTCATCTATGTGTATGTTCATAAGTTCACACATTAGGGGTCATATGTTATCACCAAAAAAAAATTCATAGAAATACAGACAATAGATGAAGAAATAATCAACACAAATACAACATACTTCCAATATTTATAGAACCAATTCTAGCAAGATGACAAAAACTATGTAAGAACCCATAAATTTCTATGCACTTCCAACAAATTCATCACACGCACATCTGCATAGGCCAAAACAAATCCAAATGCGCACAGTGCATGACCCGCGCGACTTTCCATGAAGAAACCCACATGGATGCGAAAATGGTGCATTTATGAATTTGGTTGGGCTTCAACAATTTCCATGGAGAAGTGATTCAAAACAAGACCCCAAGATCGACCCAAAATATTGCCTTGGGATGAATGAAAATATGGGACACACCTCTAAAGGTCCCCCATTCACACTTGGAACAAGTTATGAAATACCTTGCTATGGTTCTATAAATAGATGACCATTGTATGCAAAAAAGGAAGAATTTCATTGCATTGTTAGGATGTCCAAATACTCTCGGAGAAACCATTTGTTCTCTTAAGAATATCTTGGGAAAGTATAGCATAGGGAAAGATTTTCACCTCTTGGGAAAATTTTCCATAGAATTCTTCACCATTGTCAAGAAAAAATAGGAGTAATAACTCTACTTTTAGGGATTCAAGAGACCTCCCTAGGAGGAATAAGGGATTCATAAATCCCACATTTCTCCTCTTGGTCTTATCAATTTCAAATACCATTCTCTATTGGGTAACGACTCTTGGTGTTCAATTTCATGTGTCCTTTGTTAATGTTTTCTTAGCTTATTTACATTGTTTTTTATTCTTATCTTCTTGTATTTATTTATTTCTATCTTGTGGGTTCACTAACCATTGTGGTGTGTTGCTTTGTTGTCTTACCAAGGCAATCAAAGAGGTATTTTTTTTCTCACCCTTGTGATCAAAATCCCTAAACAGTGCCAATACCTAATCCTTGGTATGCAACCTCCTTTCCAACTCATGAAATATACCTCTATGGAATTCCTCATGACATATTAGTTGATCTTCCAGCTTTTAATTCTCTTCCTCGATAGTTTACAGTTGCATCCTTAATTCATAATTCTCCTTCTGAATTTGTCAGCTAATGTTTTGTTGGAGCCTTAAATTCATGAGAGCTTTACTCATTTTTTCATCTCAACAAGAGTCTTCAAAATATTCACTAACTTAAATTCTTGAACCTCATCACATCAACAACTTACAAATGCACGTCAAAACTAGCTCTGATACCACTTGATCCAAAAAGGCTTAGATACCAATTATAATATTTAAAAATGCATTTTAACATCTAACTTGATTAAGAATAATTCTTGATTGTATTGAGGTCATTTGATGAAAAAATGATGATGTGCTTATTATCGAAAATCTCATAAAATCATGATTAATTTGAAGTATTATGAGATAACACAACATAAAATAAAAGAACTCAAATTATACAATATTTATGTCATAATTTACTTCATCTTCAAATCCCCTTTTGATAGTGAGATTGTTCTTCATTATCTCAAAATGTCAAATTACATTACAACATGGACTTACACAATCCAATTTGAAGGACTCTTCAATTTGATTTCTCAAACACAGATATAGAGTTTAAAATTCAATTCCTTGCGAAATTATGAGAAAAATGAGTATAAAGTCGACCATATGCTGAACTAGATGAATTTTACTCTTTTTACATGTCAAACTATGCACTATGGTGCTCATTAATGGAAATCTATACTAAGACTTCTAAAGACACCATCTTAGCACAAAAAAATTATCACCATTGAACTTATCTTGAGAAAATGAGAAAAAATAGTATAAACTTGCCAATATGTGGTAAAAATATGTCATGACATGCAAATCGAGACATACCATGGCTTATCTCTTCTCTTGGAATGTAAAACGATGTGTTCGTACCTCGATATCCATGCACTCCTCCTTGTGATTTTTTCTTATCTCAGGATTGTGTGCAAACCTCGGTCTGTGCACCCATTCAATAGGTCATGGGTCCGACCAAGGGCCGGAACCTTAGGCAGGTATTAAATGTGAGTTTGATGGCATTTCCTTAACAAGAGGCACCTTGGCGCAACAGTTAAGGAATTGGTATCATATGGTGGAGGTTGCGGGTTCAACCCCCTGCGATCCCCTCCTTTGTTGGCGCTTTGTTGCAACTTACGAATATATATATGGTGTGTTGTTATTTTTTATAATCAAAGTTAAATGACCCCCACGCAAATATAGGTTATGGTTACCATGGATTCAAATGACCATGGACTAGGGGATTTAGTCCTTGGCCCCCATTTCTGCCGACCAAACCTTTACACAAGTTCTTATAATATGTTTAACATATGGATATTAAGTCATATGCGATGGACTATTGGTAAGGCACGAGTTTATTATATGGGAGGTCAGGGGTTTGACCCCGATCGAGCTCAGAAAATTTTAATAAACCTTATCCATTAATGGCCAATGTGATTTTCACACGTGGTAGCCTCTCATTGGTCTATCATCGCCACATGTCAAGATATAATTAGTCCACTTGTGTGTATGGATTGCCACATCACCTTGCAAACTTGACATGCAATTTCACCAACTACCTCCCATGCTTCTACATGTGAGGATGTCACATCAGCATTGTACGGATGTACGATCATTCCATGTGTCACCCTTATAGTGGTGATATGTGTCACCTTGAATTTTGTCTCGTTTAACCTGAACTTTTACTAATCATAACTTTTGCATACGAACTCTGTTTGAGGCAATTTTTGCGTCGTTGGAAAGCTATCACCGAGATCTATCAAATGAATCAGTTTTTGAGAGAATTTGAGATTGTAAAATTTTGAGATTTATGGATCCTCCTAGACCTCTATGAGTGTTATGGGTCCTCCTAAATCTCTGTGAGCATTCTTGGATCCTCTTGGATAAGATGTCGACCAATTGATAGAGATAAAGACAAAATCTCTAGTAGAAAGTCCAAGTCAAAGGGTAGATATAAATACCATATTCAGTCGACAAGAAGTTGTTAGAAATGTGGTAAAGTTGGGCATTATAAAAGGGACTACAAGTCCAAGGAAATGGAATTCAGTATAAGATCTTATGAGAAGCATACTCCAGACAAAGAAGATGATGTGTATATGGAATTGACCAATATGTAGTCAGACTGAGATGTCTGGCTTATCAACTCAGGGGAATCCTATCATATGACACTGCATAGAGAATAGTTATGTGAATATGTATGATATGAAAGAGGATATGTGTTCCTGGGGACGACTCAACAACCAAAATTTTCGGATGGGGAAGATTTTGATTGATACTGCAGGATGGGAGGAGTAGAAATCTACCACGTGTGCTACATATTTCAGGTTTGGAATGAAACCTGATATCTGTCAACAAGATGAGTGATGCAGGAGTGCATGGTGCACACTCTATTTTAGAAGGATACATGAAAAATTGTCAGAGGTGCAATGGTCATAATGAAAGGATTTAAAATTGGATCCCTATACAAGTTATTAGGGAATGTCAACTCGACTATATGCAATATCATTGTCCTTCTTCAAGTCGACTCAACTTCAAATCGAATCAACTCAACTCAGAATGAGTTTATTCAAATAGAATCGACAAGTCGACCCAACCATGATATGGCACAATATGATGGGAAACATTGGAATAAAAGGACTTCAAGATATGCATAACAAAGGTATGGTCGAATATTTTCCTGAATGTAATTTATAAGTCAATTTTTGTGAACATTGTATATATGGAAAACAACATTGGGTGAGGTTCCCATTTGGAGTGACAATGGAAAAAGGGATTCTAGAATTGGTTCATAGTGATGTGTTTGGCCCTGTTTCAATTCCTTCACTTGGTGGATCCCTCTATTATTTCTCATTCATAGATGATTTTTCCACAAAGACATGGATATATTTTCTAAGGAAGAAATCATATTTTTTCAAGAAATTCAAAGAGTTTAAGTCTCTTGTGGAAAACCAAATAGATAAGAAGATTGAGATGCTGAGAACTGAAAATGGTAGTGAATTATGTCGAAAGGATTTTGAGCATTTCTACAAGCAGTGTGGCATAGCTCACCAAAACACCACACCACATACCCCACAACAAAATGAAGTTTTTGAAATAATGAACAAAACATTTATAGACAAGGCAAGGGGAATGCATTGTGGGGTTGGGATCACATAATAATTATCGACATAGACAATCGACACTGAAAAATATTTGGTGAATATGTCTCCTTTGTCGGCACTAGTTGACTAGACTCCACATGAGGTACAGTCTGGTAAGAAGCCTTCGCTTTCACATCTCAAAGTATTTGGTTGTGATGCAATTATGCATGTTCACAAGGAAAAGAGGAGAAAGTTGGACAAGAAGGTAGTTAAATGTATTTTCATTGGATACAAAGAAGGAATGAAAGGATATAATCTTTGGGATCCTGCATCAAGGAAAACAATGTACAATCGAGATGTGGTCTTCAGAGAATTCAGAAGGAATTATGATTCTGAAGTGGTTCAAAAAGAGAATAATCCAAAGAAGGTGAGGTTTGAAGTGAGGAATGAAGAATAAGATGATTCGGATGAGTCGACTCAATCAAATGAAGAGGTGGAACTACTGACCCTGGTCATAAGAAGGTTTGAACAAGTAAGAAAACCAATCAAAGGGTATATTCCACATGACTTTCATTCCTCTTTTGAGTTAACTTCCACCGACAAGGAGCCCACGTCAATCAGGGAGGTAGTCAAATTGACAGAGGGTAGACTCTAGAAGGATGCCATGGTTGAAGACAAGGAATTCTTTCATAATAATGAGACATGGGATTTAGTAAAATTACCTATTGGAAGAAAGAACATTGGTAGTAAGTGGGTATTCAAGAAGAAGATGATTTCAACATGTCAAGCCTAGAAATTTAAATCTTGACTAGTGGTGAAAGGATATTCCGAAGTCAAAGCAGTCGACTTCAGTGATATTTTTTCCTCTGTGGAAAATTAACTTCCATTAAAGTACTGATGTCTTAGGCTGCAACATTTGATCTTAAAATAGATAAAATGGATGTGAATACAATGCTCCTACATGGGAACCTGGAAGAAGAAATCTACATGAAATAGTTGAAGGATTTGTAGTAAGGGGAACAAATTATTTTGTGTGCAAATTGAAAAGATCCCTTTATGGTCTAAAGAAATCACTAAGGATGTGGTATCAAAAATTCGACACATACATCCTTAGTTGTGTATTTGTGAGAAGCAAATCTAATCACTATATATATTTCAAGGAAGAATGTGGGGATTTCATTTATGTAGCATTGTATGTCAACAACATGTTGTTGATCAGAAACAACATGGACGCAATAAAGGAGGTGAAAAAAAAGCTATCATCTAATTTCAACATGAAGGATGTCGGTGCAGTGAAATTCATTTTGGAAATGGAGATCAAGTAACTAGAAATCTCTGGTTAAATTAGAAGAACTATATTGAAACAATTTTGAAACGTTTCAACATGCAGGATTGCAAACCTGTAAAGGTGAAAATTCCCATTGGAGCAAGGTTAATTGTTGAATAGTGTCCAAAGACACATGAAGAAATAGAGGGTAGGTCACATGTCCCCCATGCAAATGTTGTTGGTAGTCTAACACATGCCATGGTCTACACTTGACCAGACATTTACCATGTAATAGGAGTGTTGATTAGATACATGTCGACACCTGGAAAACAACACTGGATAGCTATCAAGAGAGTATTTAGGTGTTTGTGTGGCACAAAAGACTATGTTATATGCTATCAAGGAAAACCTAGAAATGATAATGAAGTAGATGTACATGGATTGGCGTCGAATTGGTTGGAGATCTGGATTGATGAAGGTTGACGAGAGGATATGTGTTCAATATGTTCTATGAAAAAATCAGCTAGATGAGTATCCTTGTCAACAACAAAATATGAATACATGGGAACCACTCATGGAAGGAAAGAAGCAGTATGGTTGTAACGACTATGTTCAGGGATCGGGTTTGACTAGAGAACTATGAAGATAAGTTATGATAGTCAACATAGAATATTTCTAGCAAAGAACCCAACTTATCATTCCAAGAATAAGCATATTGATGTACACTACCATTTTGTTAGAGACATGGTGGAAAGAAAAAATGTGTCGCTAGAGAAAGTAGGCACGTTGGAAAAAATAGTAGATTCTTTGACCAAGTCTATGAGTGTTGTGAAGTTCTATTGGTGTAGAGAGACAATGGGCATTGCTACCCTGGGTCTGTGAACAAAATTTCAGGAAACTCCTGGTTCAACAAAGAAGACAAGTGGGATAATGTTGGGTTGTTCTTTCTTTGCAGTGAAATTCTAGTTGAGGTGGATCTACTAGGAGTGAAAGTTGAAGTTCGGGGTCGATCAACCACGAAAAGTCGAAGTTGAAGTAATCGACAAAAAGTCAAAGAAGTCAACCTACAAGAGGTCAAAAAATGGTCATGTGGAAACTGACTGGAGATCGAATGAAGGTCGATTGGTAGTCGACTGTAAGAGAATCTAGAGATTCATGGGATTTGTAGCCAATGATATCCGTGGATCTATAACCTTTGTTTGGATCCTTTCTTTACAGTATTTCCTATTGTAAATCCTATAAATAAGGCATGTTGTAGTACTGTATAAAATAATAGTTAATGGTCAATCTTGGATTATCCTACTAATATTTAGCAGTAGGTTCTTGGTCATGTAGATATAAGCCAAATTGACTATAGGCTTGTTCTTGTGTAAAGAAAGATGGTATGATGTCGATTGTTTCCTAGGTATGGATCAAGGTTAGGCATGTAACTTTTTATTTTGAATGAATAAGACAACAACAGAGCAAGAAGCTTAAAGAAGGTAGGTTTTCCCATTTGGGTTTATGTAACAACCAAATATTTCTAAACATCATTAAGTTTCATAAACAGTTTATTTCGTAAACTGAAACAATAACTTCATAGCATAATATTGATTTTCATAACAGCAACTTCAGTAACTTAGATTTATCAATAAATACTGATTTCATGGCAGAATGAAATCAATACATAACTTAACAAAGTACCTGATTCTGATGCTAATTTCTGTTGCCTCTTTGCCTTGCTACTGCCTTCCTACTACCTGATACACAGATCAACCCTACCACAAACAAGAAAATAACTGCCCAAAACTATTGTCCTCCCTGCCAACTAGGAAAACTGCCTAGCTCCAGGATATCTACGGATATCCTGGCCCCCGTTCCCAAAACCTCCAGCAACTCGATGCCTCAACTGATCAAAATTCACAACCAGAAACTCTCTGCTCATAGCAAATCCAACAGTCCTCCCCATCCATCCTCCGTCGAATGAATCCTCCCGTCAACCTCCTTCCTTCCCTTATTCCTCCTTCACCGACTCCTCATTACTCCCTTACCTACCCCCGTCCTCCGTCCTTCGTTCTCCCTTAATGTTTTTATCTTCTCGGGATTCATATCCTATCCCTCTCTGCATACGCAACCATTTTATAAAATTTTTCATTGATCTTTTAAATTTATTTCTCAGGTCATTAAATGTGATCTGTAGTTAAATTTTTACTTAGTTAACCACAATTATTTTCTTTAATTAATTTTACTCTATAATCTTTAAATGTTTATTCAACTAGGGTTGTTACAGCTTCCATGGTAAAATCTTTGTGCACTGTGAGTTTTCTTTATCATTTGTTTTCTAGCTTAAATATGTCTTCCTCTCTTCTGTTAGGTTTAGATTGGAAGTATAATTTCCTAACAACACCAAATAAGGAGGCTCGATCATATCCTTAGCCATACTACCTCATTACTTAGGTAGTAGAGAGTAATCTTTCTAATTGTTGGTTTGGGTGCACTATAACAACGAGATGGTTGATCGACTTATCTAAAGCTAGTTTTGGGAAAACTTGAGGACTTTCGATATATTTGAGGGTACATTGAAGTAAAATTACATATATAGGTGTTGTTTTATGCAATACTACTCAAAGGGATACCAACAAGGGTTATAAGGGTGTCCAACTAGGTGAAACCACTTTTATTTCCTGCATGTATTATTTATGAACCATAGATTTATCTACTAAATCCCAGATCATTGTGTTATTTATAGATATTGGAATACATCTCTACTTAATAAATTTCTCTAAAAATATTGGCTTAGGAAACTGCTTTCATATCACTTATGTCCTTTATTAGCAAAATAATTGATTCAAAGAGAAAATAACATAATATAGCAATATTTAGAGCAAAAATGCTAGATTATAATAGCAACAAGAAATTGTAGAAGAACTAGAATATGACAAATAACAATACCTTTATTGATGAAATAAATGTTCACTTGCCACTTCAAGGGGACCTCTAGATGAGTAGAGCTCCAATTACAATAAAATTCACCAAATATGTCATTACTTTGCTTCTCCTTCATTATATAGTTTCTATCTAACCTCCTAAGAACTTTTTGGCAAAAGAACTTTCTAATAGGTTGAAACTTCTAGTAAGTCTTGTTACAACTATTATTTTCACACTATATCTACTACAGAGACCTTATTCAATAAAAATGACTTCAATATATAACAATATATCTATCTACTTAAATGGGTCAGGGTTAAACTCGAACACAAAAAGTGTGACATAACTTCAAGAATCACTTCAAGAATTCACCCCTTTAAAAGAAAAATACTAGAATTAGAATAAAGATAAAGTAGAATCTAGATGAAGCTAATATGAAACAACACTTATAGTCACTTCAATTATAAATTATAGATTGTGAAGTAAAGAGGTGTAAAAACAAAATAGATGAAATAGATTGTAAAAGTAAAGATGAAAATACTAGAAGTGCATAAAGGTAACAAAGATTACAAATGAAAAGATGTTGAAGATGATATTGTAAGACTAATTTCGTAAATGACACATATGAAGAAACAGTTACGAAAACTGTCGTCACAAGTTTCTGGAACTCTTGGTAACGAAATGGTCGAATCTCCTACTCTGATGGACAGGTGGAGAATAACCGTTTTGGGGAAACCGATCCTCTCTCTGCCCATAAAAGAACCCTTAGAATACCCATCTAATCGATCTGAAGGTGTATGGTAGCAGGGTAAGAGAGAGAAACTTGTTTTCTGTTCTGTTCTGTTGAAGAGAGTTCTGTGCAAACTCAATTTCCAATTCTGTGCAAGAGGGCTCGTAGTAAGAGGAACAGAGGATTCTAATATCAAATGGATCTAGGTATGAATGCAATTTAAATCCCGCTTTAATATGATGCAGAATGAAAAACAGAAAGTTCTAGGTCCTGCATATAAAAGACAGACATTCAGTTTTCTATTATGAAAAACTTCTAACATTGGTATCAGAGCCTGTGTGGAGAACTTTTTGAATGCATATATATATTATTTCCGCAATATTATTTCCGCAATCTAGTTTGATAGACCAGTTCCTAACGAAAGCCCTATTCGGAAACCAGTCTTGCACTGTAATTTTTGGGGTAGTTTATTGATACATAACTGATGGATAATTTGTAACGAAATTTTCGTGATAATTTGCGATGAAATTTTCTACCGCCTGAAGCTGGTCATTTGCATCTTACCTTATTGCTAAATGATATTATTGTAAGCATTTAAGTTGCATAAAGTCTTACACATTCCTTCTATATCAATTTCTAATTGTTTCACGACAAAGATCAACTTTGTGGTTGTTAAAACTGATCTTACGAGCACTGAAAATTGGGAAAATGTGCAATTTTTTAATACAGCAGACACTCATCCATAATTTTAGAATTTCATGCACCATTATGCACATTTTTCAATATGGAGAATGCTTTCTGTTACCCTGCTACCAGAATGTTTTTATGATGACAGAATGTTTCATGGTCACTCTCTGTTTAACACCTCTGAACTTACATGATTTCTTTTAAAAAAAATTCATATGAGAATTGGAACCCTAAATTCTACGCATTGTGTGATAATATTGATTTTCACAGCATCAATGATGTGTCTCGGTTCCTTGGATAGGGTGAAATCGAAAATGATTTTATTGAAAATGATTTTATATATAGGTCGTTGAAAGATAAAGCTACACATTACTGTTGAATCAACATGCAGAGTCGTTACATTGATTTAAGGTCTATATTAAGAGACGGTTTGGTAGCCACCAAAGTGGTCCAACCGGAAAGACTCGTAGATATTAAGTCAAATTACTGAAATTTAGTACTTGTTTCCCCTGGTATTAAAATGATAACTCTGCAAATCGCAATTATTTAGTCACAAAAATATTAGGTTGCCCCAAAGGTGCACCAATTTTTTGAAGATTATTTAGTTGGAGTAGGATGATTGATAGATATTCACAATTGAGGCTAGTATGGATACTCAAAGGTAACATACCTACTCAGTTGTGAATATTTTATCAATCAGTCCTATTAGGTGAAAAGAAATCACCATAATTGTTAAATAGTTTGCCATAAGATTAGCCCAAAGGTAGGTCACGGTAATACTATTCACTATTGTTTAAACCATGTTTTTCAAATTGCTTATAACTCTTAGCATTAATGTCACATAGCATGTATTTGTGATTACAGTATCAATTCCTGTGTCGCTGCATTCGCATGCCTCTTCTGTTCCGATCTTGAATGGAATAAATTTCTCAGATTGGAAAGAACAGGTTCAGTTTCACCTTGGTGTTCTGGATCTAGATGTAGGACTTGAATCTAAAAAACCAGCTGATATTACTAGTAACAGCAGTGCAGAAGAAAAATCTACATTCAAAGCATGGGAAAGATCAAATAAACTGAGCCTTAAATTCATGCGAATGACTGTGGCAAACAACATTAAGTCAACTCTTCCTACTA
>JASDQU010948147.1:32818-45476 GCA_032191745.1 Picea mariana
GCATGGAAAATGATATAGAACTTGTCCTATATAGATGAGAAGTGTTCATAAGATGTGATCAACGAAAGGCATTAGAGCCTCAAGCAATGTATGGCTGAGGTGAAGATTGCAAAGGGGGTCATGAGGCCAGTGATAACATATTTGGTGATACCGCCCAAGAAATCAAAGTCTTACTCGCCCAACACGTATAGCCGGTGATGCCCAAGAAGTCAAACGCTTCCGTGCGTGGTTTCTATGTGTCTTATAGAATGTGGAAGATGTGGCCAATATTAGCATATAAAATGAATCTTGCCCATCCACTTCGAAAACGTAGGTATGTGTATTATTTTACACATCGTGAGTAAAGTGTGTAGGGCTTTTCAAGTGTACACAATACGGCGTCGGGTCGCAATCGTCTCGATTTCTATCTACCGCTCTTTGTCTTTATTATCCGTTTTTCTTCTGCCAGAACCGACTTGGGCGGCGAGTTTATTTGTCTGAGACTGCCAATGCAATGCAATTGAAAACATTTTCTGTTCCTGCTAAACGCTATAAATTGCACCGGGAAATCATTCCACCCCGCCTTCGTCCCAGCTTTGCCCTCGGCTTCTGTGTGTTATGTGAAGTTCGTTTAACGTTGGTTTTAATTTCGAATCTCTGTGCAAAGTTTGTCTGATTAGGTTATGGGCAATATCTTTCAGAGACGGCTAAGCTTCCTGCTCCGTGGCTTCCTCGAGTGAATTGAGCCATTGGTATTTTTTTGGCGTTGGAATTCATAAATTCTCTGTGCCATTTGTGCAGGGAAACAGCTAATGGTCTGAAATTGAATTTCTTATAAATAAAAGCTTAGCATTACAAGCCATTTAGTGCAGTGCACATGGAAGACAACACGCGGCATTCCGATCAAGGAAAGGATAAGCAACGCATTCGTCTGCCTCATTTGGGAATGCCCCATTCACTTCATTTAACTTCTCGTCGTCACCATGATGGACCTGGCAGCTCAAAGGAGGAGTCGCATGATTTCCACAAGGACGTTCCCAAGGGCTGCGTGGCCGTGTACGTGGGCAGTGAAGGAGAAGAACGGCAGCGTTTTGTAATACCGGCAGTGCATATAAACCATCCTCTGTTCCAGAAACTCCTCAAGAAAGCCGAAGAGGAATATGGATTTGAGCAGAAGAGCACCATCACGATTCCTTGCCACGTCTCTGATTTTCAGTCCGTGCAGGACCTTATCAACGAAGAACACCACCATTCTCACAGTAGCAGCTTCTGTTTTCGGTAACGATGTTTCGGCTCGGCTCGGCTCGGCGTTCAAGCCATTCTAATGAGCGGTCTCAGGAGACTGATTGTGGTGTAAACTTTGCTTTAATTGCTTGTATATTTGAATTACTCATCATAAACGGAACCTAATTAATTTAATTGTTTTTCATAAAAGGGTTTACGTGCAACCACAACAAAAACAGTAGACTGGTGGTTCCATGCATATTTACATATTCATAAATGTTTGAAGAGTTTCACTTTGATTTTATTTTGTATTTTGATACAACTGTTTTGTATAACAATTTGAATTTGAGTTAGTTTAATAGTTAAGAACATGTGATCAGAATAAATTACATGTTTAAACTTAGAGGAATAGGTTTAAATAATTTAACTAATTACTTAAAAGCAACTATTATTAATAAATCTTAATAATGATTAAGAATCATGTCAATGCTTTGACATGGTAGGAAAGATAATCCATAGAATCTTAACAATCAACCTACTAGTTATTATTATTATATAAAAACATTATGTATATTTTAATATCTGAGTTAGCCTTGAGGGTTTATAAAATATTAATAATAACTTACACATGGAAACTAATTTGACTCTTTTATTTTATTGAATGACTGTCTCCACGCCACTGCGTTTGAATGGCAGTATACTTTCATGTGTTCCTTCGAGACACATAACAAAGTAATAACTCAAAGAATGGGATTATAAGAAAGTCTATTTATGGCATTGCTAAAGTTGAAATAATTGTGTGAAACCAAATGTTTTGAAGACGATGATGTGAAATATTTTTGTTGTCACTTAGATTTATCTCTATTTCTATTTTAAATTATTATATTTTTGATCTAAATAGGGAATACTTGCTTGCCCAAGAAAGGATTTTGTGAAATTAAAAGTTTTGATGATGAGTTGTACCATCTAACTGTTTTTTATGGAAAGTGTTGGAAGATATTTTTGAAATATTTTTTTGTTATTTTTAAATATTGTGTTTGATGGACTTAGTTTTATAATTTCAAGGTTTATGACAATTTTATTTGATGTAATTCAAGTAATATTCAACTTGGACAGTGTGCATGCCACATTAAATCGTGTATAGATCAAATCACCCCTTTCCTCCTACAAGTTTTTGACTTAAGATTTTAAGTCAAAACTTGTAGGAGGAAAGGGGTGATTTGCAAGTACTTGATGGTTTTTCATGACAAATTAGTGGCAATCATAAGCTAGAAAACATGACATAAATACCTTGACTTGGAGATATTATTTGAGATACTTGCATAATGAATCTAAATATTGTGTAACAAGATGAAATGTAATAAATTGAATTAGTTTTGAGAACATATAATTTTGTTCATCATAATTTTGTACAAATGTGTGAAAATTGAATTTTATAATTTTGTCAACTTAATTTTTTTTTGAAAAGTCTAATATATATGTCCATGTTGGTACACCACTTTACAATCTAAATGATGTAATTTGTTGATAAAAAATTGTACATATGAAGAGGACATGCAATATTACCACACCAATATTTTTCCAAAAACTTTTATGATATTTTTATATATTAACCCTATTTCATTAAATTTGGATAAATAAGGCACAATCTAAGACACTCAATTTCAAATATGGAAGTGTCAATATCATACTTTCAAAAGTGCATAATTGGGTTCTAAAAGTGACAATATTGGTTTTCAAAAGTATGATTTTATATTTTATATTGTTAACAAACATTAGGGAAATTTGTATTAATAAAAAATCTCCAGTTGATGGTTGTTGTGAGAGTTTACAGAACGGTAATCGACCATGAAGTTTTAATTCAAAAAAAAAAATTTACATCTCAACATATCTTGCTACAAAAAACAGAGAGAGTAGTATTCTAAGAACTCAAATTTTAACCATAATGTGCTTAGTTTGTGAACTTGAATTCTAGTTGTGTATCTAATGTTGTCCCCATTTCTAGAATATTTATGGGCCTATGAACTGAGGTGTCTGGCTCATTTGTTTCCTTGTTTCCTTGAGGGCTTCTAATTGTGAGGGATGGATTAAAGCTGCAACACAGAGCCATTATTAGTTTTCATCACTCATCCCTTGTAGCCACCTTCGAAGGTCACCAACCACTCTAGACGACCCCTATGCAGGTACCACAACCAAATCCGATGACTATCTTGTAGAGAAAGGAACAAAATAAACTAATGGACAACAATATTTTAGAAGCGGTTGCAATTAGGATGGAAGACCAACAACATCAATAACCCGAAGCCATTCCCATAAAAAACATAATCTAATCACATCTAGACTTTGTGCGGGATAACCATTGAATTATATGAGTGGGAATTAATCATTTCATACCCCGAGGGTGGGGATGTTGTGTGTGGATTATAGTGGCTACATGTGAGATGCATAAGGTGATAGATGCCATATGTTTCCTTGATTTCAAAATTCACGATTACTAAATTGACTTAGGGAATGGGAAGGTAATATTGTGAATTGCTGATGTAGAGCCCCCCTCCCTCTTTCTAACCACAACCAAATTTACAACTTCAGTTAGTCATTCTCCATAAGAAAGTACAAGAAGACCCATCTATACCATTAAAGAATCCCTAGGAAGACATTGAACACGCAACAAGATAAGTTAGCTCCACCAGCTGATCCCGATCTATTTTGAGAATGAAATGAAGGAAGAGATATAATAATGAAATATACAAAAATATTGTGAGATACACATAAATATTCCAATAAAAATAGAGATACAATAATGCACAGATTTTATTAATGAAATAATGTATAGAAATTGTAAAATTACAGAGTGAATGACTCGCTAGAATGGTGGCAACTTACCTCTGAGAAGAGATGTGATGGATACACTCATTCGCAAGAAGATGACAATGATTAAAATGAGGCTCTAGAGGCCTTTTTAACATAATGAAAATCCAAAACCCTAACCCCGGAAGATGTAACACGAAAAGGTTTGTGGGCCCCGATGGCGGTAGTTGGTACGTCAACTTCTCAAGGGTGTAACTTTTGCATACAATATATGTTTGGGGCATTTTATACCTCGTTGGAAGGGTTTAGCCGAAGAGTACATATTCCATTCATCCCAAACCATGCCTTTAGTTTTTATATGGGCATTGTCATGCCCAAAAAACATTGTTTAGGGCCTTAAAATGACCCTAACAGTTCAGGACCCGAAAAACCATAGAAAAGATGCCAAGGTGGAAACCCATGTTTTGAGCTAGTGGAATAGGTGTGTGGCCACCAATTTCCTCCTGGATTGATCCTCCTGCCTTAGGAAGCAATTGAATCCATTGCATCAATTCCCGGGGGAAGATTTTGGTGAATCTAAACCTTGGCGAATTGCTTGCCTTGCTGAAGAAGTTGCCCTGCTTAGCTTGTTGAAGGCTATTACGAACCTATTGTTGGAGGGGTTCGATCTGTTTAACCATTATAGCTGCATGATCTTCCTGAGTGTGGGAGGAATTTGTTGGTGAAGATGCATCATGAAGAATATGAAGGGATTTATTATAACTTGGTTTGGTTGGGCAGTGTGGAGGCACCCCTGTAGGTGTAGTAGGAATATTTTGGTGCTCTTATACAATATTGTTGATCTTATTCTATTGGATAGAAGGCTCTTGGGTCGAGGCTGCAGTGGTTGTAGTGTCCTTCTCTTCTGACCAAGTTATGAAGAGGCTAAACATTTCAGTATGAGATTTAGGTTGTGGCGATGTTTTTTTGGTACAGTATCCTGAGACTACCTCTGGTATCCTGTAGGGTTGACCCCCCAGAGTAAGAATGATGCTACAAGGTAAAAAAAAATGCCTCTACATATATGGCTAACCTAACATAACATCACAGACTTCTTGTGGGGAAACATCACACAGTACCTCATCCTTGAATGGATTGATGTCATATGATAGGTGACACTGCTGGCTGACACGAAGATAGCATCCTTGGCAGAGCCATACGATGTTGTATGGTTGTGGGTGTGGTGTTGTTGGAAAATCCAACTGCTTGACGACCTCTACTGGGATGATGTTATTATGGATTTATCTATCAACAATAAAATGTAACAGGGTCCCTTTCACCCACATTTGTGAATGGAAAAGGCACTCCCCCTCCTCATGATCCTTTGGTTATTCTGGTTGTATTGTTGTGGTCATGACAGTAGAAGTGGGCTTTGCATCAATTCTCTATCTCCTTTTATTATTGTCTGACTCAGAGTTCAAGTTGGGGCTTGGCTTTGTTCCTTTGAGCTCAAATACCAATTATTGTTTCGAGCAACTTCCATCTGTGTTGTGCCAAGGGCTGTTGTGGAAGTTGCACCACTTTGCAGTGTCCATCTTCGTCTTCCCGTTGCCCTTATTTTCTCGTGGCTTGGATTGGTTTTATTGAGGTTGATTGTTCTTTGATTTAGGGATTCATGTACCATACTTTGGTTGTTACATATTTGCAAACCCAAATTCCCACTTGTTCTGCTACTTAAATTTCTTCTTGATTTTAACAACATATCTATAAGAGAATCTCAGTGATGAGATGTCCAAAAACTCCACTTTGGTTTGGATGTACCTGTGTAGAGCCCCATGGTATTTCTTAACCAGATGTCACTTAGAGTGTTTGATACCCATCTTGATGTGCAAGGTATGGAAGGTATTTGTGAACTACAAAATTATTTGGTCTCGCTTTTGATGTAGCATGGTCCATATCATGTACTGGTCATCATAGTTTTCCACAATTTTCCACAAGGTAATCTTTCTCCTTGACCGTATCCATAAAACAATCCTAAGTGGGATTGACACCAAATATTCTAGACTCCTCTGTGGAATTTTTCTCCCTATAATGTTCCCACCTTTTTTGACATGGGGGAGAGCCTTGAGGAGCGTAAAGGTGAAATTTTATCTATCGGGAAAATTGTGAACAAAGAAATAACCTTTTAGAAAATTTAACCATTTTTCCAAAGCATCTGCATTGATTTGACCTTTAAATATGGGAATATTAAAATTAAGTTGTACCTTGAATGAGTTATCATCTCCAAAGTGACTTCTTGATGAGGATGTGCTTATTATCGTTGGAAATCATTGAAGGATTTAGGAAAAATTCTCCAACATCTCATTCCTCTATACTGTGAGGGATTCTCTGAGAAACAACTTGATGTGATCTTCTTATCCCATGTATCTCTTTTATTCTTCCATGCGAGGTCGCTTGGGCTGACGAAAGTGGTTGTCCTCAAGGGAAACTAGCTCGAGACCCAACTCTATGTACCCTGACCTCGTCAGGGACATGCACTAAGAAATGACAATGAGTAGCCCGTTCTAATACCATTGATCCATATTTATTTTAAGAACAAAATTAAGGAGGAGATATAAAAATGAAATATATAGAGATATTGCGAGATCTAGATAAATATTGCAATAAAGACATAGATACATTAATGCACAATTTTTATTAATGATAGAATGTATAGAAATTGTAAAATTACAGAGTGAATGAATCCCTAGAACTGTGGTATCTCATCTCTGATAAGAGATGTGATGGCTATGCTCATTTGAAATATGATGATGATGATGATTAGAATGAGGCTCTAGAATCCTTTTTAACATAAATAAAATCCAAAACCCTAACCCTAGTAAATGAAACACCAAAAGGTTTGTGGGCCTCGATGGGGGTAGTTGGTACGTCAAATTCCCAAGGGTGTGATGTTTGCATATGATCTCCATTTGGGGAATTCTATACCTCGTCAGAAAGGTCTAGCCGAAGAGTACATATTCTATTTATCCCTGACCATTTGTAACGTCCCCATCTGTGAACCCCACGACCGAACAAATGCTACTATGTGGAAACAACATTCTCATACTTATATATATAACATGAATTAAGTCATATTACACACATTTAACTAAACCAAACAGAGTAATCACAGAATTATGACTAACATGTAGGTTTAATGGGATTAATAGTAATTCATGATTACAGTGGAATACATGATAATATTGCAAGAATCACAGACATGCATATACTTATAAATTAAGTACAAAATTAACACTTATCTTTTATTATTGGCGTAACTCCACCAACCACGTGTAGGCCTTCCACAAACCTCCTAGCCTTAGACCACATTGCTCATCACGCTCAGTAGTGGGTCACCCCCGAGCTGGGACTAAGCTCCACCCAAGGCAAGGAATCCTAGTCTAGGTTGAGGTTACAAGGAAAACTGCACAGAATAACCGGAAGGATTCTTCCGAGGATGCCTTCTTACACCCACTACTCACGGACTCTCATTCCCCACATGTTTGTTCCACCCGGGAGTATACACCTTCACAAGCACAGTCCATCAATGCTTCACCTCCCTCTTTGGGCCTTGACAATAGGCCAAATCAGGAAGTCTCAGAGCTTCGTAGCTGGTGTTGGACTCTCTATGGGAGAAAACCACTTCCCAATAGACCCTTCACCTAAAATAGATACTCAAAAGCCTGACAGTTTACCTCTTCAACCATGGGCCTAACCACCCAACTCTTCCACCAACTTCCACTTCAATTCTCGCAAGGTGATGATAACAACAACAACAATAGCAATTCGGTTAACTCACAAGTGATAGCAGCAACAGGAATTTGGGTATGGACATCCAAAAACAGCAACAGACCACACTAAGACACAACATGGTTTAGGCCATATCCAGGATGTTTCATCTTCACAATAAAACAACACAGGTTGGCTTCACAGTTTTCTGTTTTCAGAGATGCGTGAGGTTATGCAAAGGTCGATCCCAGAGCTCAACAGTATTCAAAGAGAATGGAAAATGGATAGTGAACATTCTTCCCGTGAGGGTTTCCTTCACTGTGCGCGGGTATGTAGAGGCAAATGCATAGGAAAAACGGTTCAGACGCCCCAGATCCCCGTGAACTGAGGCGGAGGATGACAGAATGAGGAGCGAACCCCCTCCATGGCTCAATCTTTGGGTTAAATTGCATGTGCCAGTGCCGACACATGTTGCCCATGAGGTTGCATGCACTCCATAATCCTCTGTTCCCTTTTGCGCACGTTTCCCCTTCCAGGAACTTAGCATAAAAACATGTTTTGTTACATAGCTTTTGGAATAATAATAAATTATTATTTCCAAGGACTTAATCCCCTAGGCTCAACACTTAGCCTCTCTTTCCAACATTCCAGCCCCCAATCCCTTACCCACTCTGTGGAAGCTTATTCCCCCATTACTCATTCATCATGGTTGGTATGTACGCAGCGGTGTTTATATTTTTATTAATGTTTTTCATAATTACATACACAAAAACAGGATCCTGGCCTTAACACTTAGGCTCTCTGGCCTAATAAACTCATAAGACTTACCAACTTATATTAACTTGGCTCACCAACCTATAAAACATGATTTACAATTCATAAACATGATTACAATAGGGCTCATCCTTGGGGATATTACAATCCCCTCCCCTTATTTTTGCACTATCCTCAGTGCAACTTTCACACAACATCAACAAGATTTCCAAAATCTTCAAAAAGATGCGGGTATTCTGCCCGCATAGCATCCTCATGCTCCCATGTCACATCCTCAAGACCGTACCAGGTCCACTAGACCTTTACAAGCCCTATAGCTCGATTCTGGAGTTGTTTGCTTTTCTTGTCCAATATGCGCACAGGATGCACTTGTAGGGTACCTTCTTGCTCCACCTGAATCACATTCCAATCGATAACATGATTAGCATCAGGTATATATTTCTTAAGCAATGAAACATTAAACACATTATGTACATTCATGGATGTAGGTAATGCAAGCATATATGCAACTGGCCCAATCCTTTCTAGGATTTCAAATGGCAAACAAAATATGGCTGCCAACTTGGCACAGTTTCCCAGCTTCAGGGAACTTCTATTAGCTTTTACTTTCAGGGAAACATGATCACCCACTTTGAATTCTCTGTGGGTTCTGTTTTTGTCAGCATAACTTTTCTTCCTGTCTTGGGCAACTTTTAAATTCTGCTTAATTTTAAGCATTTGCTCTTCCATTTCCTTGAGCAACTCTAGCCCAATTACTACCCTTTCTGTTGGATTATCCCATTTTACTAGAGTATTGCACTTTCTTCCATAAAGTGATTTAAATGGGCTCATCTTCAATGATGCTTGATACCCATTGTTGTAAGCGAATTCTACCAAGTGTAGGTAGTCTTCTCATTTTGATGGTTTTCCCATCACATACATTCTCAATATGTCTTCTATTAGTCTGTTCACCCTCTCTGTCTGTCCATCAAACTCAAGATGATAAGCTGTACTAAAGTTTAGATTTGTTCTGAATCCTTTGAACAATCCTTTCCAGAAATTCGAGGTGAATTTCGGGTCTCTGTCAAACACAATTATTTTAGGAATTCCATGCAATCGTGCCACTTCCTTCATGAAAATATCAGCAACATTTGTTGCCTTGTGAGTAGTTTTCAATGGAATAAAATGGGCAGATTTTGTAAGCTTGTCCACCACTACCATGATCGAATCATGCAGCTTGCCTATTCTGGGCAATCCTGTAATAAAATCCATTGTCACCACTTCCCACATCCATTCAGGAATGGGCAAAGGTTGTAGCAACCCTGTTGGGTGCCTGTGCTTAGCTTTAACCTTCTGGCATTCCATACATCTGGCGATATATTCAATGATCTCTTTCTTCATACCTGGCCAAAAGTAATGGCTCCTGACTGCTGCCACAGTCTTATGATATCCAGGGTGCCCAACATAAGTCACGTTATGCATTTCTCTTAGAATCGCAAGTTTCAGACCCTGGACATTGGGTATATACACTCTGTTTTTGTACAGAAGTATTCCACCAAGGTGTAATTTTCCTCTTTCTGTGGTCTCTCACTCTGTTGTGGCTTTGCTACCAAGTCTCTATACTGCAAATATCCATTTGCAGCTTCCAAAATTCCATCCTTAATATCAGTCATGTACATGTTAATGGCTGAAGCATGTAAGTTGTACACCTTTCTACTGAGTGCATCAGCCACCTGTTTTCCTTCCCTTTGATATGCTTGATATCAAAGTCGTATTCACACAGAAACTCTAGCCACCTACTTTGCCTGGAATTTAAGTTAGGTTGGTCAAACAAGTA
This sequence comes from Picea mariana, assembly GCA_032191745.1. NCBI lineage: Eukaryota > Viridiplantae > Streptophyta > Pinopsida > Pinales > Pinaceae > Picea > Picea mariana. Next base: position 43,167 of record JASDQU010948147.1, read on the forward strand.
TTTCAGACCATTGTGGTTTGTTCTCAATTCAAATCTCCTTCCCATGAGGTAATGTCTCCATTTCCTCAGAGTGTGAACGATTGCTGCCAACTCCAAATCATGAGTGGCATAATTCTTTTCGTGCTCTTTCATCTTCCTGGACTCATAACATATTATGAATCAATTCTGACTGAGAACTCCTCCCAACCCTTCCTTACATGCATTTGTGCACACCATGAAATCCACATTTGGATCTGCAATCCTCAAGATTGGAGCGTTGGTTAANCTTCAATCGCTGGAAACTTTTCTCACACTCTTCAGTCCACTGAAACTTTTTCTCCTTCCTTTGCAAGGAAGTGATAGGGTGAGCTATCTTTGAGAACCCTGCAATAAACCTTATGTAATAGCCCTCTAGACCCATAAAGGATATAACTTCTGCCACATTCCTTGGCACTGACCATTATCTGATCACCTCAACCTTCTCAGGATCCATGGCGATCCCTTCTTCTGAAATAATGTGCCCCAAGTAATGGATCTGCGTTTGATAAAAAGAGCGTTTGCTCAACTTGGCATACATCTGGTGTTTTCTCAACACTTGCAGCATCATCCTTAGGTGTTTTTCATGCTCTTCCTATGACTTGGAATACACCAGAATGTCATCCAGGAAGACTATGACAAACTTGTCTAGATAGTCCCTGAATAAACCATTCATCAAGCACATAAAAATAGCAGGTACGTTCGACAGCCCAAACGGTACCACTGTGAAATCATAATGACCATACCTTGTTTTAAAGGTGGTCTTGTTGATGTATTCATCCTTTATTCTTACCTGGTGATATCTCGATCTGAGATCTATCTTCGAAAATATTTTCGCACCTTTCAACTGATCAAAAAGATCGTCGATCCTCGACAGAGGATACTTGTTCTTGATAGTTACTTTCTTCAACTGTCTGAAATCAATGCACAACCTCAACGTCCCATCCTTCTTCTTCACGAACAGGACCGGAGCACCCCAAGGTGACACGTTTGGGTGAATATACCCCTTCATTAAAATCTCTTCAAGCTACAATTGCAACTCTTTCAACTCTAGCATACTCATTCTATAAGGAGCTTTCAACACTGGAGCTACTCCAGGCATCAAATTTATAGAGAAATCGATATCTCTCTTCGGAGGTAGTCCGAGTACCTCTTGAAATATGTCTTCAAACTCTGTTAGTACCACATGGTCTCTAATATTTGAGACTTCATCTCTAGATGCTTCCTCCACATGGGCTGCAAACAATTGACAGCCTTTCATGTATCACTTTTTCAGCTGCATTGCTGAGATTTCTCTAACAACCACAACTTTGGGAATTCCTTGGATTGTTTTTCGATTCCCCTCCTCATCTAGGAAAGTAAATTCCTTGTTACGACAGTCCAGGAGGGTATGGTGCTGGTCCAACTAGTCCATCCTGATTAAACAATCATAAGAGCATAAAGGCAGAATATTCAATTCGGCCTTCGTGCTCAATCCCTTCATGTCCACAGGATAGGACTTAACCAACTCAGTGACTTTCCTCTTGGTTCCTGTAGCCAATTGCACTAACCAAGACTTTTCATGTTTTCTTATTGATAAATGCAAAGTTTCCACCACCCTAGGATCTACATAACTATGGCTAGCCCCTAAATCAATTAAAATAATAAATGGTTGGTTGTTAATCATACCTTCCACTTCAATCATGTGTGAATGAAATTCAACTTGCTTGTTGTCCAGGGCTGCATAGATCCTTGGCATTCTACCGCCCATGTCCTCCACTGTTTCATCTTGTTGAACATTATGGACAACTCTTGCTTTGCCATTTTTATGGGGACAATCTCTATACTTGTGGTTCTCTTTACAACCCCAACACTGAATGGGCATCTGTCTCGGCCTTTGTTCCCCTACTTCAACCATTCTCGGCTCTCTAAACAATGGTCGTCCTTGAGGAACATTTCTGAAAAAGGGAGGTTTGTTTCCCTTTTGCCTCTATTCTTTCTTAAACTTCTTCTGGTCATCCCAAGCCTTCTGAAAGGTAGGCTTTTCTCTTTGTTGTTCATATAATCATTTTTCTCTTCTTATTGTTTCTTCCATAGTCTTAGGATCATCATACTGAATCTTGTCACCAATGGGAGGTGGCAGTCCACTCAGATACCTATGAATCTTGAAAGCCTCATCTTTGATGAATGAAACATACTTCAGTAATTCCAAAAACCTTCGTTCATATTCATCAATGGTCATACTGCCCATCCTGAGTTCGAAGAACTCCTTCATATTTCTGTCATAGTATCTTTTAGTCGGGTATTTCCTCTTGA
>JASDQU010948147.1:45660-58402 GCA_032191745.1 Picea mariana
GTTGATACATCACAATTCTTCCTTCTGCATGAGAGGAATAATTCTACAGTTGGAAATATTTCCTCATTCTAAGAAACCATGTCTCGGCATCTTCCTCCTTCTTATGTTCTTCATCAAACGTAGGAGGCTTAATCTTGTTCATATCCCATTTCAATTCATCCACTCCAGATCTTCGGTGTTTTTTGGTAGGGGATGGGCTTGAACTACTATGTGCTTCCTTACCGGAATGATTTGGGGAGCGACGATGGTGTTTGCTACCACTCCTCGATCTTCTTTTTCTCTCAGGGTTCCTGCGACTCCCTATTTTACTTGTGTCACTCTCCTTTTCAAATTTACTTTCTATTCTTTCCAGGCTCTTAAACATCTTTAAGTTGAATTCACCCTGTTGTTCCCTGACCCTCATGAGATTTCGGCTATTGGCTCGGCGAGCCTGGGCATCTTTCTGCAATATTTCAATGATTTTCATCATATGCCATTCCTTATCCAATTCCCTTCTGTGCCCATTGGAGATCGATCCTTCGACTCCCAAGTTGACATCCCTTTCTTCTCTTTTGTTCTTTGAATTGGAGGCAATCCACACCTCTTCCATTTCTATACTCGGCGTCGATTCACGGCTATCCTGACACTTTTTGAACTCTGCACACACAACGTGTAGTCAACCAAAGTTTTCCATGCATTAAACCCTTAATAAAACTACAACCTTCATAAACCAATGCGAATAAGAAAATGTTTCAATTCCACGAATTTCCTGAGCTATGTTTGGCTCTGCAATTTCTGGGTGATAGCCCCTGTTTTCCTAGTCCCCAACCCATGCATCCATGGGTTGTGATCAAACGCTAAACTACTAGGTTCTACAAGGCTCTCCAAACGAAACTTCGGGTTTCAGGATCTCAAAGCTTCGGGTTTTCGGGTTTCGGAGTTTTGGTCCCAGAGGTTCTTGCACTAGCTTCCCTCTCCAACTCCCGACTCCCGAACTTCCGACCTCTCTCCCCCTAAGCCCATAGCATAGTTGTCGCCAACCAAGGTAGTGACACATGGTGTCCTTAAGAAGGTCCACATCACTTCCGGCGATGTCATAGGGTCCCACCACTTTCACTTTTCGTTTTGGAGTTTCGGGCATTGGGAGTTTGTGCATCCACACATTTCGAAATTTCATTTGGCAAAATTCTGAAATTACAGCCTATTCATCGACATGATCCAATGTTCAAGCTCCTCTCCTACGATCTACAGTGGAGATCGTTTCAGGATTTTGGGGTTTCAGGTTTCGAAGGTGTTCACCTCTCCTCACTTCCCATCTCTCGACTTTGCGAAATCCGAAAGGTTCTCATGACTAACTTGAGCACGACTCCACAAGATCTAATGATCGATCCCTCCTCCTAGATCTATGATGTAGATCTTCTTGGGTTTTCAGGTTTCTGTGTCTTAGCGCTCCCCTCTTTTTCCCGACAACCGAACTCCCGAAAGGCTTCTCGGATATCCTTCTGGCACCTTCTCTGGATCTAACGGTCGTAAGGGATCTCCTTTCCTCCTGATAAGATCCAACGGCTCCAACACTTCATGCATTGATCTCTCTCTCTCTCTCCCTATGGCCATATACCAAATCGGTTGTGGGTTCTATAATACCGCTACACCTCCTAATCTTTGTAACACAACCAAGTGACTCCTTGGCACTCAGGAACATTCAAAGGTCCAAAAATCGGTTCTTCCAAACATGATTCCCACATGAACTTCTGGTCCAATGACCACTTATCTAGCCCATTCAGGTTCAGTGTTGTAAACCACACTCTGATACCATACTGTAACGTCCCTAGATGTCAACCCCATGACCGGGCAAACACTACTGTGCGGAAACAACATTCTCATACTTATATATATAACATGAATTAAGTTATATTACACACATTTAACTAAACCAAATAGAGTAATCACAGAATTACGACTAACATGGAGGTTTAATGGGATTAATAGTAATTCATGATTACAACGGAATACATGATAATATTGCAAGAATCACAGACATGCATATACTTATAAATTAAGTACAAAATTAACACTTATCTTTTATTACTGGCATGATTTCACCAACCATATGCAGGCCTTCCATGAATATCCTAGCCTTAGACCACACTGCTCATCACACTTAGTAGTGGGTCACCCCTGAGCTAGGACTAAGCACCACCCAAGGCAAGGAATCCTAGTCTAGGCTGAGGTTACAAGGAAAACTACACAAAATAACCAGAAGGATTCTTCCGAGGATGCCTTCTTATGCCCACTACTCAAGGACTCTAATTCCCCACATGTATGTTCCTCCTCGAGAGTATACACCTTCACAAGCATAGTCCATCAGTGCTTTACCTCCCTCTCTGGGCCTCGACAATAGGCTGGATCAGGAAGTCTCAGAGCTCCGTAGCTAGTGCTGGACTCTCTCTGGGACAAAACCACTTCCCAACAGACCCTTCACCTGGAAAGAGATGCTCATAGGCTTGACAGCCTGCCTCTTCAACGACAGGCCTAACCACCTGACTCTTCCACCAGCTTCCACTTCAATTCCCGCAAGGTGAGGATAACAACAACAACAATAGAAATTTGGTTAACTCATGGGTGACAATAGCAATAGGAATTTGGGTATGGAGGAGGAGATAGAACAAAATTAAGGAGGAGATATAACAATGAAATATATAGAGATATTGCAAGATCTAGATAAATATTGCAATAAAGACATAGATACATTAATGCACAATTTTTATTAATGAGAGAATGTAAAGAAATTGTAAAATTACAGAGTGAATGAATCCCTAGAACTGTGGTATCTTATCTCTGATAAGAGATGTGATGGCTATGCTCATTTGAAATATGATGATGATGATGATCAGAATGAGGCTCTAGAATCCTTTTTAACATAAATAAAATCCAAAACCCTAACCCTAGCATATGAAACACCAAAAGGTTTGTGGGCCTCGATGGGGGTAGTTGGTACGTCAAATTCCCAAGGGTGTGACGTTTGCATACGATCTCCATTTGGGGAATTCTATACCTCGTCGGAAAGGTCTAGCCGAGGAGTACATATTCTATTTATCCCAAACCATTTGTAACATCCCCATCTATGAACCCCACGACTGGAAAAATGCTACTATGTGGAAACAACATTCTCATACTTATATATATAACATGAATTAAGTCATATTACACAAATTTAACTAAACCAAATAGAGTAATCACAGAATTACGACTAACATGCAGGTTTAATGGGATTAATAGTAATTCATGATTACAGTGGAATACATGATAATATTGCAAGAATCACAGACATGCATATACTTATAAATTAAGTACAAAATTAACACTTATCTTTTATTACTGGCGTAACTCCACCAACCACGTGCAGGCCTTCCACGAACCTCCTAGCCTTAGACCATGCTGCTCAACACACTCAGTAGTGGGTCACCCATGAGCTGGGACTAAGCTCCACCCAAGGCAAGGAATCCTAGTCTAGGCTGAGGTTACAGGGAAAACTACACAGAATAACCATAAGGATTCTTCCGAGGATGCCTTCTTACGCCCACTACTCACGGGCTCTCATTCCCCACATGTCTGTTCCACCTAGGAGTATACACCTTCACAAGCACAGTCCATCAGTGCTTCACCTCCCTCTGTAGGCTTTGACAATAGGCCAGATCAGGAAGTCTCAGATCTTCGTAGCTAGTGTTGGACTCTCTCTGGGAGAAAACCACTTCCCAACAGACCCTTCACCTGGAAAGAGCTACTCATAGGCCTGACAGTTTACCTCTTCAACCACGGGCCTAACCACCCAACTCTTCCACCAGCTTCCACTTCAATTCCCGCAAGGTGACGGTAACAACAACAACAATAGCAATTCGGTTAACTCACAAGTGATAGCAGCAACATGAATTTGGGTATGGACATCCAAAAATGGCAACAGACCACACTAAGATACAACACGGTTTAGGCCATATCCAGGATGTTTCATCTTCACAATAAAGCAACACAGGTTGGCTTCACGGTTTTCTATTTTCAAAGATGCATGATTTAATGAAAAGTTCGATCCCAGAGATCAACAGAATTCACAGAGAATGGAAAATGGATAGTGAACAATCTTCCCGTGAGGGTTTCCTTCATTGTGCGCAAGTATGCAAAGGCAGACACATAGGAAAAATGGTTCATACGCCCCAGATCCCTGTGAACTCAGGCAGAGGATGACAGAATGAAGAGAGAACCCCCTCCACGGCTCAATATTTGGGTTAAATTGCATGTGCCAGGACCAACACATGTTGCCCATGAGGTTGCATGCGCTCCATCAGCCTATGTTCCCTTTTGCGCATGTTTCCCCTTCCAGGAACTTAGGATAAAAACATTTTTTGTCACATAGCTTTTGGAATAATAATAAATTATTATTCCCAAGGACTTAAGCCCCTAGGCTCAACACTTATCCTCTCTTTCCAACCTTCCAGCCCCCAATCCCTTACCCACTCTGTGGAATCTTAGTCCGCCATCACTCATTCATCATGGCCGATCTACACGCAATAATGTTTATATTTTTATTAATGTTCTGCATAATTACATATACAAAAATAGGCTCATGGCCTTAACACTTAGGCTCTCTTCCCTAATAAACTGATAAGCCTTACCATCTTATATTAACTTGGCTCACCAACCTATAAAACATGATTTACAATTCATAAACATGATTACAATAGGGCTCATCCTTGGGGATATTACACCATTCCCTCGGCTATCATATGGGCTCTGTCATGCCAAAAATACGTCATTTAGAGACTGAAACATCCCCATAAGTTTAGGACCCAAAAAACTGTAGAAACATTGGCAAGGTGGAAACCCATTTTTGGGGCTAGTGGAATAGGTGGGTGGCCATCGATTTCTGCCTGGATCAATCCTCCCCCGTTAGGAATAAATGGGTTCCATTGCATCAAGTCCCCGGGGAATATTTTGTTGAATATGAACCTTAGTGAGTTGCTTGCCTTTCTAAAGAAGTTGCCATGCTTAACATGTTGAAGGTTGTTATGAACATGTTGTTGGAGGGGTTGGATATGTTTAACCAAGCTAGATCAATGATATTCCTAAGTGTGGGAGGAATCTATTGGTGAAGATGCAACATGAAGAACTTGAATGGATTTATCATAACTTGGTTTGATTGGGTAGTGTGGAGGAACCCCCATAGGTGCAGTAGAAATATCTTGGTTCTCTTATACAATCTTGTTGATGTGATTCTGCTGGATAGAAGGGTCTTGGGCCAAGGCTGTAGTGGTTGCAGTGTCCTTATTTTCTAACCAAGTTGTAAAGAAGATAAACTTTGATGTATGAGTTATTACTATGCGACATTGTTTTTTCGGTACTATAGTCAGAACTACCTCTGGTATCCTGTAGGGTTGACCCCCCAGAGTAACAATGATCCTATGAGGTCGAGACTCATAAAAAGCATGATGCCTCCACATATATGGATGGTGTAACATAACATCACATAATTTTAGTGGGGAAAAATCACACAGTACCTCATCCTTGAAGGGTTTGATTTCGTATGATAGGAAACACTGATGGCTGACATGAAGATCTTGTCCCTAGTGGAGCCATCCGATGTTGTATTGTTGTGGGTGTGGTGTTGTCAGAAATTCCAATTTCTAGATGAACTATGTTGATATGAGGTTCTTTTGGCTTCCCTTATCAACAATAAAATGCAATGAGGTCCCCTTCACCCACATATGTGAATGGAAAAGGCTCTCCCCCTCCTTGGGATCCTCTAGTTCTTCTGGTTGTATTGTTGTGGTTGTGACAGTATTTATGGGATTTACATCAATTATATGTCTCATTTTATTATTGTCTGACTCAGAGTCTAAATCAAATCCCATCTCTATTTCTTTGAGCTCGACTACCAATGATTTTTTTGAGCAACATTCATCGATGGTATGCCGAGGGTGTTGATATTATGGTAGTTGCGGGAGGTATTAACATCCATATGTAACCTTTGATTAGAATAGAATATTCCAGAATCAAGAGAAACCCTAAACAAATGTGTGAAAACCCTAAAAGACATGTTGGTTCAACATAATATATAATATTTAGGTATTATCCTCGAGGAGGACAAATCGACCTCACAGGAAAGGATAAACAAAAAATATAATACTAGAAATTCAAGTTGGCCCATCCAGAAAAGTAACTGGACAGATTAATATAAATATGGGATGTCCTGTCTCATTTTCTCACTCACTCTGACTCAGGAAACCATAAACAATGCACAAGTTTGGAAGAGGAGCAACATGAACTGCAGTTGTACATTTATATCTTATTCATTCTTTCTGGTACTTTCTCTTGTGTGTTATCCTTAGAGAAGGTGCACTCTCTTGGATATATGTTGGTTCTAGTGTGGCTTCCCAGAATCATTCTATCTAGAAAAGGTTAAGGTTATCGGGGGTGGATTTATTCCTATGAATGGGTGACAATGGTGTAGCATTGTCTATGGTTAAATGAGAACAATATTCTAACAGGTTATGGGCCCACACCACCTTCAGAACAATACAACCACTGGAAGGTAGATCCTCAACTCTCTATTAATATCGTTGTACCACAATTGCAATTGTAGTGCTAGTTACAGTGCTAGTTGCAACACTAGTTGTGGTGCGAGCACTAGTTGTAGTACTAGTTGCAATGAAAGTTTATGTGAAGTATTGGGACAAATTTTTGGTTATCCTTGTGCACCCTAATCGAGCGCATCTCTTGGTTCCCTCAGCCAACAAATACATCAAGTTTCAGTTTTTTGGTCAAAGTCAAAGTCAAAGGTTGACTGGTCAAAGTCAAAGTTTGACTTTTGGTCAAATTTTATTTTGGTGGTTGTTATAGCACAAGTTGTAGGTTGGGAAAATCCATACCCAGCCACAAAATCGCATGCTACGACCATGGGGCATTACACCTAATATCACCTCGATGTAGGTCTCGCACTTCAAGGGTAAATAGGTCACTCTAGGGAGGTGATCCCAGTTACCCTAGAAAGAAATGAGTGATCCAGATTATTTTTGGAATGAAATGGAAGCAAAGATATTACAATGAAATACTCAATAAAAATTTTAGAAACAGAGAAATACAATGATACTTGTTTTCTATTAATGAAAGACTTGTAAAGAGATTATAAAAATAAAGAGTGCAAGACTCGCTGAAATGGTGGAAACTTTATCTCTAAGAAGAGATGTGACGGCTACGCTCATTTGCAAGAATATGATTACAATGAGGCTATGAAGGCCTTTTTATGATAAACATGAATGCTAAAAATCTAGACATCCAAAAACCTAACCCTAGGAGATGAAACGCCAAAAGTCATGTTGGCCCCATTTGGGTAAGTTAGTACATTAGCTTCTTAGGGTCGTCACTTTTGCATATGATCTCCGTTTTAGGCACGTGACAGCCTATTGGAAAGGTATTTTTGAGAAATAATCATTATGTTGTCAAACTTTGACTCTGTCTACAGTTTGACTGTGGAGACCCAAAAAAACATTGTTTAGGGCCCCAAACTGGACCTGGAAGTACAACAAGATGTGTTGACATGAAAACATACAAAATAAGCCAGTTGGATTAGGTGGGAGGCCACCAATATCCACTTGGAAGATGTGTAGGTCTTTAGACAACCCCAGAAATGTAGAACCCACAATTACAAAGAAGTATAGAAGAACGTGTTGCACTAAAAAATGAAAATAAGAGCCAGTTGGAATAGGTGGGTGGCCACCAATATCCACCTAGATCAATCCTCCCCCCTTAGGAAGTAATGGTCTCCATTGCATTGAGTTCCCAGAGAATAGGGGAAAGTATTTTCTGAATCTGACACTTGGTGAGTTATGTACCTTGTTGGAGAAGTTCTGTTTCTTGGCTTGGGGAAGACTTTCATAAAACTGTTACTGGAGGGGTTGAATCTGTTTTGCCAACCTATTTTCTTTGGGCTGGATGGGGCATTGTATAGACACCATTATAGGTGAAGAAAAAATATATTTTGTCTCTTCAATGATATGTTTTTATTGGAAAGAAGGTGTTGAGGCTACAATGGTTGTATTGGTCCTATGTGCATCCTTTGAACAGACTGTGAAGAGGATAAATTTTTCAATATGAGATATTACCTTGTGGTGGTGTTTTTGTGGATAAGTAGTCAGAACTACCTATGGTATCCTGTAGAGATGACATCCCAGAGAAATAATGACACTATGGGGTCTATACTCATAGACAACATGATGTTTCCACATATATGATTGGCCCAAAACAACATCATAGACATCAAGAGGGGAAATATCACACACTACCTCATCCTTGAATGGATGGATTCCATAGGACAAGAGACACTATTGGTTGACGCGAAGATCTCCTCCCTGGTGAAGCCACCCAATGTTGTAAGGTTGTGGGTGTGGTGTTGCCGAAAAACCCAACTATTTGATGACCTTAGATGAGATGAGGTTCTTCTAGATGTCGTTTTCAACAATGAAATGCAATGGGGTCCCCTTCACCCACATTTGTGAATGGAAGAGGTGCTCTCCCTCTTCACAATCAACTGGTTCTTCTAGCTAAATTGTTATGGTCACGACAGTAGCAGTGGGATCCACGTCGATGATATCTCTGTTTTAAATATTTTATGGATTGGATTCAGAATCAGAGTTTGGCTCCGTGTCTTTGACCTCATCCATGAATGTCTATTTCGAGCGACATTTGTTGGTGTTGTGCCAGGGGATTTTCTAGAAGTCACACCACTTCCCAATGTCATTCTTCATATTTACTTTAACCTTTTTTTCCTGTGTCTTGAACTGTTTTTCTAGAGGCTATTGGTTAGGGTTGTATTTACCATGCTTTGGTTGTTGCAGATTTGCAGACCCGAATTCCCATTTGTTCTGGTGCCTAAATTTCTGCTCGATTTTGATAGCATATCGATAGGAAGTTCCCAATGATTATATGTTTAGGAAATCCATTTCGGTTTGGATGTACCTATGTAGAGCCCCATGGTATTTCAGAACCATATGTCACTCAGAGTATTTGATATCCATCTTGGTGTGCAAGGTATGGAAAGTATTTGTGAACTCCGTCACTGTTTGGCTATTCTCATGCCGCAGTGTCGTCCATCTCATGTACTGGTATTCATAGTTATCAACAAGATATTATTGTTCTTTGAATGCATCCAAAAAATCATCCCAAGTGGGCTCGACCCCATATATTCCAAATTCCTCTATGGGACTTTTCTCCCAGTAAGTTTCCCACCAATGTTTGACATGGGAGAGATCCATGAGGAGTGTGAAGGTGATATTTTCCCTGTCAGAAAAATTTTGAACAGAGAAATAACCTTCTAATAGATTTAACCATTTTTCTAGGGTATCTGCATCTATATGAACTTAAAATATGGGAATATTAAAATTGACTTGTACCTTGAAGGGAGAGATTCCTCCAAAATGGCCACCTGATGAAGATGTTCCTGTTGCTATTGATGGGCGTTGAAGGATGTGTCCAAAATTATCCATCATTTGGTCCCTCTATCATTTGAGAGATTTCTCAAGAAATAGGTTAATACAATGTTCTTCTTCACAGTTTTTTTTTTCTACCACCATCGAGGGTTTCTTGGGCATGCGAGAGTGATTTTCCTCAAGAGAGAAAAACTCGAGACCCAACTGGCTAAACTTGTACCTCGTCGGGGACATCCACTCAAAAATAATCAAGAGCAGTGATCTGGATTTTATCAGTAGAACAAAATTACTACAGATTATTAACAGGTTCTTAACACAAAATAACAGAGATACAGTAAAACTGGTTTTCTATTCAATAAGTAAATAAGCTGAAACTGTAAAATGCAGTAGAAACAAGCTTGCTAGAATGGTGGCAGCTTATCTCTGAGAAGAGATGTGACAGCTGTGCTCTTTCACAAGAAGATGATTACAATGAGTCTATGAAGGAATTTCTTACAATAAACAGGAATGCCAAAAACCCTAGGCATTCAAAAACCTAACCCTAGGAGATGAAGAGCCAAAAGTCATGTGGGCCTCCTCTGGTTAAGTTAGTACATCAACTTCCTGGGGTCGTAACTTTTGCATACGATCTCCATTTTAGGAATATGATAGCTCGTTGGAAAGGTATCATCGAGGAGATTAATTTTTTGGGTCTCCATAAAACATTTAGCTATCATTGAGAAGATAAATACTGAAAAAACTTCATTTAGGCCTTCAAAATGGCCCCGGAAGTTAAAACTGCTAAAAATAGTAAATTGCCAAAATTGCCAGAAAACCGTTTTGAGCTAATTGGAAAAGGTGGGTGGCCATTGATATCCACCTAGATCAATCCTCCATCCTTAGGAAGAAATGGTCTCCATTGCATTGATTTCCCCCATCAGATGAGGAAATTTCTGCTGAATTTGGCCCCGGGTGAGCCACTTGCCTTAGTGCAGGAGTTGCCCCACTTTGATGACTTGATAAAGATGGATCCTTTGTTGTCAAGAGCCCTTGATCTGTGTGTCCACAATCTGATCGCTGGATTCCTGTTGCATGGATTCGGGGTTGAGATTTTTTGGTGTCAGTTGTTCTACTATGTCTGAGGTGTCCAACAATGGTGGGAAATAAGGGCGAAGGAGATCCATGTTGAACACTGGGTGCAGGCCAAGCAAAGGAGGAATGTTCAGCTCAAAAGAATTATCCCCCATGGACTTAGTGATGGTGTATGACCCATAATGGAGTGGGAAAATCTTTCAATGGGGTCCTGTAAGGCATTCTTTCTACAAGTGCAACCAAACTTTGTCGGCCACCTGAAACTTATGTGGCACCCGATGTTGATCATGGCGCTAATTGTACTTTTCATTGGACTTCTATAGGATATCCTGAACCTGTTGGTGGAAGTGTTGGATCCGCTCAATGAACCGGGTAGCTTTGTCAGCTTCATTTGGAGCAGGAGATGAGTCGGTCGAGGTGACCGCAAGGGGAAGTGAAACATCTATGGGACCCAATGGCTGGAATCCCAACCCCACCTGAAAGGGGTTATGGCCGGTTGAGCTATGTAGGCCTCAGTTATAGCTATGTTGGACATAGGGAAGGCTCTCATCCCATGTGCGAAGGTGATTTGAATTATACATGCGAAGGACATGCACAATCATTCGATTTACGACCTCGATTTGGCCATTTGTCTTGGGGTGTAAGGTCGTGGATTTAGTGATATTTGTGTCCAGTAGTGACTAGAGGCTCGACCAGAATGTGTTGAGAAATTGTCTATCTCAATCTGAGACAATGGTTTTTGGGATTCCAAAATGTACCTAGACTTGTTCAAAGAAGAGCTTGGCAATGGCCTCTACTGTGTTGTTCTTCTTGCAGGCAACGAGAATCTCCATCTTAGAAAAGCGATCAACAACAAAAAAAACACAGTCATTTCCCTGCTTGGTGGATGCGAGGCCCGATATGTAGTCCATTGAGATGGATTCCCATGACCTATCAGGAGTAGGAAGAGGGGTGTACAAGCCTTGTTTCTTAGTGTTCGGTTTGGCAATAGCGTAGGTAGTGCAAGACCTAATATACTTGTTGACCTCCTGTTAAAGTTTAGGCCAGTAGAAATGTTTCTATAGCATCTCCACTGTCTTTTCGACACCGAAGTGTCCTGCCACCTAAATGTAATGGGCTTCCTAGATCAACTTCACTTGCTCGCTTGATGGAACACAGATATGGCCTAGACGACACAACAATCCATCCTGAAGATGGAAATTATTGACAACTGCATTTGCACCCAACATTTGGTATGTGGTGGCAAAGTCTGGGTCTGTCTCATAGAGTTGGGGCCATATAGAGGTCTAATGGCCATAAGAGTCTAGCACCGTGGTGAGTTTCACGACTGGTGGTCAGTTGAGGCAATCAATGACGCAATTAGTGCTTCATGTTTTATACTTGATTTCGAGGTGGAATTGTTGTAAGTATGTGGACCACTTTTGATGGTGATTATTCTACAATTTTCCTTGTGTCTCCATGAACTGCAGTGGCTTATGATCAGTGTGGATGATTGTCTCCTTCCCAAGAATGTAATGTCTCCATTGGCGGCAGACTTTCACAATGGAGTAAATTTCTTTATCATAAGTAGGGTGCTTACGGACAACATCTAATAGTGTCTCACTATTATATGCCATGGGGTGGTAGTACTGAGTGAGAACGACATCCAATGAATAGTCTGAAGCATCTGTCTCGATCTCAAAGGGATGTTGTAGGTATGGTAGTGAAAGTATTGGGGCTAAGCACAAGCGCTACTTCAAATCATTGAACGCTTGTTGTTGGGACTGACCCCACACAAATTTCACCTTACCACCACCCCTGGTTATTTGGCTGAGGGCCCATCCAATATGGGAGAATCCTAACATGAACCTGCGGTAGAAATTGGCAAGGCCGAAGAAGCTTCGAAGCTTAGTGAGTGTGGTTGGGTCTGACCAATCACGGATGACTTGGATCTTGGCTTGATCTGTTGGTTGTGGAGCTTGATTATCTTCCTGATTTAGAGGTCCTTGCTTTCAGCCATGTTTATACCCCATGAAGTATTTACACCCCAGAAGTATGTACACTCTTCCACGAGGGGGAGTGCAGAGGGGGGGTACCCCCTCTACGGGGTCCGGGGGGGCTATCCCCCCGGCTGGGGGGTCTGGGGGCAAATCCCCCGAAGAAAACAATTACCTTGTAAAAGTGTATTGTAATTTCATTGTAAATCCGGACCGTTCATTATAAGGTCACAGATCTAA
>JASDQU010948148.1:0-12835 GCA_032191745.1 Picea mariana
TATCTGAAGGGCTCTTAGCTTGTGGGCTTCACACTTGTAGACATTGTTGCAACTCCTCAATTAGAAACATTTGTTGAAATCTTGTATCCATTTATCACACAATGACTCCAACAAATAATAACGACAACTCCTTTATGTTCAAACACAACACCATCTCTCTTCATTCTTAGCACCTCATGCTTTGATTCCTAGTTTCTCTGTGGTGACTCTATCACTCACACCTCCTTTTCTAGTGAATTGTTGGAGTGCCTTGTCGTGAGCTCAATACCAAAACAAAAAATAAGAGGAATGACAAATGAACAATTTTGAACACTTAAATTTAAGAGGAATGACAAAGGAACAATTTTGAACACTCAAATTGTATTCTCATATATTGCATTAAGCACACAACAACTGTTTATTTTATTACATACATGAGTGGATTTTGGTCCATTGATCTTGATAAATAGATCAAGGGCTCAATTTTAACCTTATCTTCATCCATTGATCTTGATAAATGGATCAAAGACTCACTTTTAACCTTATCTTCATCCATTGATATTGATAAACAAATCAAGGACTCACTTTTAACCTTATCTTCATCCACCTAACAACCTTATCATAATCCATACAACTATAACCACCTAATATATTTATTTCTCAATTATCTCTAACATTTGTGTCATAAAAAGATTGCATACTAATTAATTAATAAAAAAAGGACACAAAACATTAAAAAATTGCACCAAGGCTAATCAAGGCTAATGAGAAACTAGATGAGAATTGATTTTAGTGTTTTGAATTACATAAATGAAATCACAAAATCAAGTCTCCAAACCAAAAGATGATTCATATTCATACAGTTTCTAAATTCCATTTCCTATAAATACCTTGAATAATTTACACAATTCTTCTTTAAGAGTTATATTCATAAATAAAGATTTTAAATTCTTTATAAATTCCATTCCCTATAAGTACCTTGAATAATTTACACGATGATGTTCTTCTTTGAGAGTTATATTCATAAATAAAAAGTTTTAAATTCCAAAACATTTTAATGGATAAAGTTCTATGAAAAAGAAATGAGTTATATTTATAAATAAAAGTTTTTAAATTCCAAAACATTTTAATGGATAAAGTTAATGAGTCCAAAACATTTTAATGGATAAAGTTTTAATGAATAAAAGTTTTTATATTCATAAATAAAAGTTTTTAAATTCCAAAACATTTTAATGGATAAAGTTAATGAGTCCAAAACATTTTAATGGATAAAATTTTAAAGAATAAAAAGTTTTAAATTCCAAAACATTTTAATGGATAAAGTTCTATTGAAAAGAAATGAGTCCAAAACATTTTAATGGATAAAGTTTTAATGAAAAGTGATGCATGTCCAAAGACAAAGTTCCACCGACGTGGTATTGGTATTTCGCCTATTTCGCCTACCGTGACCTGGTATTTCACCTAGTAACATGGTTTGATGTCTTAGCATTTAATCAATATTTTAATAATCAATTTTTACTATTTTAATTAAGAAATTTGATGATATTTTAATTAAAAATTTACATTTACACAAAGATGATTTTAAAATATTTTAATTCAAATTTTATTTAAATTTAAATTTCTTTTTTCCATCGTTATGAAGCGACAATTTAATCTTCAAGTGGAGAAACAGATAAAATGTTCTGAATACAGCGACAAAATTCAAAATTCTTAATGATTAAGAGGTTAACAATCTCTATCAACTAAAAACACGTGAGTATTGTGTTTTTTAATTATTATAATAAAAAAAATTCAGTCTTTTATTTTTCTCGATTGTATTCTTTATCATGTTTAATAGTTGAAATATTATTGAAGTGGTAGCTCAAGAATTCGAACTTGAAACCTCTGGGAGATAATTACTGAAAAGTCTTTGGCAAGTTACACATGGAGTACCAAATTGCAAACCCACAAAATTCAAAATTCTTTAAAGTACAAAGCAGTAGGCCGCTCAATACAAACGATATATTTTTCCTGAGGTTCAAACAAACAGGTTTTAGATTCAAATCAGCAGAAGTTTAGATTGAAATCATTTTACTTCACGGTCAATCGATGGACATTAACACTTCTCAGGTCTGCAATGGAAACCAAAAATATCAAGCGAGAAGTATTCTGCTGTCAACTCTGATATATTAGTGGGCTGGTTTAATTAAGCTCTCTGCAGCCATTTACAGAAATTTTTTATATGTTTTGCCGTTTAAATTCTCAAGATATGTACAAGGTGTAGAATCTCTGCTCAGTTAAAATGAGAAAACAAAATAGACCGGAAACCATGAAACTACTGATCACATTGAGAGCAGTGAGAGTTTATTGGGTTCAGCTGTGATTTGATTCTAGTTTTAGCTTAACACACAGACAGGGCAGAAACCTGTTAGTGTGTGGGCTGAACTTTGGAGAATGAATTGGTCAGACCCGCCCGTATCAAGGCGCTCGCCAATCCTGAAACCTTGCCACCTGCATTCATGGCAGGGTTCTTGGATTTAAGATTAACAGAAGGAGGCTTCCATTCTCCGAGAGCCAGAGGAAGAAAATTGATCTCGAAACACTTTTGTTCCATAGCCCCTGCCGGGTTAAGAGTCCTGGACGAGGGCGGGAGGTTCGAAATGGAAACTGGAACTGGGTTGGTGGTCCTCTTGTAGGATCCCAACCATTTGGACCTCATGTAACGGTACTTTCTCCAGGGCGGAATGTGCATCGTTTTCTTCTTCAGTGATCGTTTGGCCGCGTCGCACATTATTCTGATAATCTGGTTGATTTTCTCCGCTTTCCCAACGAATATATGTGGGAGAAGCTCCACCATGGCGCTGTATTCTTTAGTAGGCCTTGCCATTTCAAACTGCTCTCTGAAATCTATGTCCACCAAGAATCTCTCGTCCTTAGACTTCCCTCTCCTTGTCTCCATTATTATGTCCAGGTACTCGTACTCACCTGCATTTAATGCACAGCAAATTACATAAGGCTCTCAATGACATAACACCTTTGCTGTTCATTGATAAGCAATTAGAAAACCCTAATTCAGCGGTCAATTCCATTTGCAATTACAAAATTCAGTACAGGAGCTTGCAGAATTCAGTACAGGAGGTAGCAGTAATTTGTTGTTGGTCAGTTGTTGGCCCTTTGACTATTTCTATGTTTAGAGATTCAAATACTGGTTCGGATTCCTTTGAATTAACAGACAAATATATACATTATATACATTCACAATGAATGCGCAAATCCACATTATGTAAGGTCGAATTCCGAGAATTCTAACACTGATATACATCCACTACTAATTTTACTAAAAAAAAACCAATCAGGAAGAACATCCCTTTCGATATCAAAACCTCTCTAAATCAAGTTCTCTGAATCTACTGAGTTGAGAAATCAATTTCTCTAAATCAAGTTCAATAAAATCCAGAGTTGAAAAAACTCCAATTACCTGAAGGAAAGTCTCTGATGCTCTCCCATCGAGATTTACATATCCCTGCATTGTATCCCAACGCTTTCAAGTGCTTCATGACTTCCCGGCGCAGGCAGCTCTTACTGCTAATCACCTCCATATTTTCCTGATTACCCACGGCGTCCTTTACACAGCCCAGCAAAGCTAACTCCGCCGGAGTCATGCAAGAGACCACACTCTGCACATGTTGATGAAAACAAAATTAATACAAGGCAGACATTCAAGAAATCCTTTGATATCAAAGGGTCATAGAAATCTTTTGATATCAAAGGTTCATATTTTTTTAGTTTAACTAGCTTAATACAGAAAGCAGAAGCATTAGGTATCATGGATAAGGATAATTTTTTTTAGGGTATCAGGTATTATGGATGAGGTATTATGGATGATTTTAGGGAGTAATTTTTTATTCTAAAAATGATTTGCCCAAATTTTATAGGATAAAATTATTGGCCAAAATTTTATACAAACTATATAAAATAGTTACAAAAATATAGCCAAACATTTTCTAGTTTACATATGAACATTTTATAGTTGACATATGAAAGATTAGTAAGATTAGTCAAGGTTTCTACATTTTAAAATAAAGTTCCTCCTTAAAATTATATCTATATCTGCCACAGGTACGCAGAAACTTAAAACAGAAACCAACTGACTATACCTCTAGTATCTGAGTGGAGTGGGGATCCTCAAGCTCATTCTCAGAGCAGGATTCGCCATCACCATTTGAGCAATTACAGCGAGAACAAACTATTTCTTCATCAAAATCCATTAAACCACAGACCATATCAGTGAAGGAGGTACACTCCGATCCATGTTCGCTCCCACTGCTTGAATCCTCACTCTTCCTCTGTATCTCCTTATGATCCCCATCTTTCACCGGACTAGTCACCTGCTTAGGCCTCATAGCCTGAGAATTCACCTCAGGGTACGCCGAGATCCGCTTCAAGAAACTCTCTGTCCGGTATCTCTTCTCCGACTGATTGGCCACAGGGCCAGCAAACAGAGCCGGCATTGCTACAGAACCAAAACCAAGCTCGCCACTATCCAAAATCTATAGGGCTGGCACAGAAACCCGCATATGGGCAGTTTAAATTTAAATAACAGATGTCGCTCAGGAGCTAAACCCCATGGAGAGAGGACAAAATCACAACTCAGGTTTGTATCTAGGTTTAGACTGGAAGACACGGGATAACCGCTGACAGACGGTGCTTATACACGTTAAGACGGATCCACGTTCTGGCTGCGCAATAGTTACTCATAATTGTTTTTGTTCAGGATAAGCCATAGACCAAGTAAATTGCACACGTTCACCACTGGCAGAAGGCCACAAGAGCTTCTAAATAGGACCATAACAAAGCATCGAGACAAGAATAATTTGGAAATATGCTCTGCATGCAGCCAGATATGCTGTGGAATCTGCAAAAGTGTTGACAGGAAAGCAAGTATTACAACTGAAACACAGGACAGATGTTAGCACGTGGATAGGTCGAGTAGGAAGCTTGTGGAGGAGAGATTACAGCAGAGAAATGATGAGACCATTCTCATTTAATTTGTCCTGACTCCTTACCCATCACAGCTGAAAACTCACTTCACATTAAAACCCTAGATATAGTCTTGCCCAAATCCCCCATCACAGCTAAACTACGACTGATCACCTCAAAACCCTAGATAGATATACCCATGGTCAGAGTTGATGAGCTTAGATTCATTTGAAAGGACACGAAGGATTGTTGATAATGTTTTTGGATAAATATCATCATTATTTTTAAGTTTTCTATTGTCCTTTTGATGGATAGAATGTCTATTCTAAACATTGAACATTGGATGTTTCAAAACATGACAGGTCGAGTAGAAAGCTTGTGAAAAAGAGATTACAGTAAAGAAATGATGAGACCATTCTCATTTAATTTGTCCTGACTCCTTACCCATCAGAGCTCAAAACTCACTTCACATTAAAACCCTAGATATAGTCTTGCCCAAATCCCCCATCACAGCTAAACTATGACTGATCACCTCAAAACCCTTGATAGATATACCCATGGTCAGAGTTGATGAGCTTAGATTCATTTGAAAGGAGATGAAGGAATGTTGGATAAATATCATTATTATTTTTAAGTTTTTTTATTGTCCTTTTGATGGATAGAATGTCTATTCTAAACATTGGACGTTTCAAAACATGATAAGTAGAGTAGAAAACTTGTGGAAGAGAGAACAGCTAAACTACGACTGATCACCTCAAAACCCTAGATAGATATACCCATGGTTAGAGTTGATGAGCTTAGATTCATTTGAAAGGAGATGAAGGAATGTTGATAATGTTTTTGGATAAATATCATCATTACTTTTAAGTTTACTATTATCCTTTTGATGAATAAAATGTCTATTCTAAACATTTAACGTTTCAAAACATGATACACACTGTATCAAACTATAAAAAAAAAATTAAAAATTTTATTACTTAACCATAAACAATGATTTATATTAATTTATATTTTAAATTGTATATTAAAATAATTAAAAATATTTTAAAATTTCAATTTTATTTATTAATTAAAATTTATATCTATTATAAATTATAAATGATCTCTTTTTAATTTATGGATTATAGTGCATCCATACCTTTTTCCAAAGCAAAAAATCCTATTCTCATATTATTTAGTACGATCGATTGTAGTAATTCATATCCATAAATAATTAGATGCACGAACATATAGTATGGCCTACCCATGTTCATGCCATGTTGACTATGTTATTAAACCATGTAAATATAGAAAAATGAACGTTTTAGTATTCATATTATTGAGAATTTTATTGCCATGTTGACTATGTTATTAAATGTAAATATAGAAAAATGAACGTTTTAGTATTCATATTATTGAGAATTTTATTGGATATTTTTGGATAAATGATAATTGTTTTTAATAAATTAAATAAATTTATTGTTATTCTTAAAATTTATAATTTATGGAGTGGTAGGCATGGCATCATGGATTCTAAAGGATAGGATACATTGAATTATCCTAAATATGATTTTATAAAGGATAATTAAAATCTTTTTAATAATTAAAGTGAATTATATGCTTTGTTACAAAGATTGAGAATGATATTGTATTGTTATATCCATTCACTTATAGTGGTAGGTGATTCAAATTTCATCATCTATTGGATGAATAAAAAATCTCTTCCAAACATGTTTGCATCAATTTTGGCTTTTGGCTTGGGCTTTTAGGTTTCACAAAATAATATTTTTCCAGGTCTTAAGGGAGAACAACAATGTTGTTGACTCTCTTGCTAATGAAGCTACTAGATCGAAAATGGGAGTTTTAAGGGCTAATGGTTGATTAACCTATCGAGTTATACCCTAAGTGTTTCCATGTAGTCAATGGAAAGTACCTCTAATTTACCATATGTCAATCATGCATTAGCCCCACTCCCAAAGCTTGGCAATAAACATGCAACAATACACAAACCGCATTCACAAAATGCTTGTCCTGGTGGAGAACTGTAATTTTGAATGGATGTTGGTCTTATTCCAATCAAAGTGGGATAATGGTAATTCGTTGTATGGATATCAGGAAGGCTCATAGGAAATTTCTCTTCTTTGTCAGTAATTGTCAAGATTATGTAGTAATGCTCTTCAAATTGGCCCTTTCTTCCAGGTTCATGAATTTGAAGATTGTCTTCCTTTTCTTCATCTATTTGTAGCCTTTGGTTTTGGGATTTTGTAGATCCAACATTCTTGATGTTTTGATTTCTCTGGTTTGGAGGCACTTTGATTTTGGGTGGATTGTTCCTTCTAGAATCTTGTCACCCTGTAAGAAAATCCCATATCTATTTCACATAATTTGGAACATTGGGTTGGGTATCATGGTCTTTGGATTAACATTCTTGTGGTGTTTGCTAGTTTGATAGAGGATATATTTGGTTTAACGTTGTGTTTATGTTTGCGTAGTTAGCTCTAGTACCTCATTTTGAAGAGGCTCCCTATGACTATAATTGAAAATATGGATTATACAGATCTACAAGAGATTAGGGGAGTCTTAATATCACACAATGAAATGATTCAAGGTAATAGGACTTCCATATTCATTGTCATAGCTAAGGTGCATGGAATTCAACCTCATATACCTTTCCAAATTGCTTCTATCATGGGTTCTGTCATTCAATTAAAGCAACAAATTGTATTCATGAGTTTAAATGTGATATGTTAAGGAACCTACTTATCCACCTAAGTAAAGATCGTTATTTTGGGCTTCTAATTAGAGGCTCTCAGTGAATTCAGGAAATGGAGAACCAAAAAAGGAGGACATGGTGCACCATCTCTTTGAGGATATGGCAATAAGAGAACAAGAATCTCTAGGGACTCAAAATCTCCTCTAATAATTAAGGTGAATCATATATGTTGTTACAAAGATTGAGAATGACATTGTATTGTCATATCCATTCACTCATAGTGGTATAGTGGTAGGTGATTCAAATTTCATCATCTACTGGATGAACAAAAAATATCTTCCAACTTATTACATGCTTGCATCGATTTTGGCTTCGGCTTCTGTGTTTCACAAAATAACATTTGTCCAAGTCCTAAGGGAGAACAATAATGTTGTTGAATCTCTTGCTCATGAAGCTACTAGATCAAAAATGGGAGTTTTAACGGCTAATGGCTGGTTAGCCTATAGATATATACCCTAAGTGTTTCCATGTACTCAATGGAAAGTACCTCTAATTTAATGAACCATATGTCAATCATGCGTTAGCCCCACTCCCAAAGATTTGCAATAAACATGCAACGATACTCAAACCCCATTCACAAAATGCCTGTCCTAGTGGAGAACTGTAATTTCGAATGGATGTTGGTCTTATTCCAATCGAGTTGGGATAATGGTAATTCATTGTATGGATAACAGGAAGGCTCATATGAAATTTCTCTTCTTTGTCAGTAATTGCCAGGATTATGTAGTAATGCTCTTCAAATTGGCCCTTTCTTTCGGGTTCATGAATTTGAAGATTGTCTTCCTTTTCTTCATCTATTTGTAGCCTTTAGTTTTGGGATTATGCAAATCCAACATTCTTGGTGTTTTGATTTCTCTGGTTTGGATGCACTTTGATTTTTGGTGGATTGTCCCTTCTAGAATCTTGTCACCCTGTAAGAAAATCCCATACCTATTTCACAGAGTTTCGAACATTGGGTTGGGTATCATGGTCTTTGGATTAACTTCCTTGTGGTGTTTTCTAGTTTGATAGAGGATATATTTGGTTTAATGTTGTGTTTATGTTTGCGTAGTTATCTCTAGTACCTCATTTTGACGAGGCTCCCTATGACTATAATTGAAAATATGGATTATACAGATCTATAAGAGATTAGGGGAGTCTTAATATCACATAAGGAAATGATTCAAGGTAATAGGACTTCCATATTCATTGGCATATCCAAGGTGCATGACATTCAACAACATATAACTTTCAAAATTGCTTATATCATGGGTTCTCTTGTTCAATTAAAGCAACAAATTGTTATTTTCTAGGTTGAATGTGATATGTTAAGGAACCTGCTTATCCACTTCAGTAAAGATGGTTATTTTGGGCTTCTAATTAGAGGCTCTCAGTGAATTCAGGAAATGGAGAACCAAAAAAGGAGGACATGGTGCACCATCTCTTTGAGGGTATGGAAATAAGAGAACATGAATCTCTGCCAACCAAAATGGGTCTGGAAAAGACCACAAGCCACCACATTTTCTAATAAGACTATGCTTTTTAAAGCTATTTTCTTATTAGGTACTTTTTATAGAATCTATAGTACTAGTAAATATTGAGAAATTTTGCTAGCATACATATGTAAATTTTATATTTTATTCTGGAACTATTTATCTTTCTTAAAACTTGAAGACATATAGTTTGATGTATTAGTGATGTTTAATAAAATTACAATTTAGATAATTATGTTGAAAGGTGCTAAATCTACTATAAAATTTAAACATAAATAGAAATACTACATATATTATATTTATACCAACTTAAAAATCCATTTTAACTTTGAATTTATTAAATACTTAAAAAAAAATGAAATTATTATGAACATAGGATGGATGTTACAATCTCATCTATTTAATACTATATAATAAAAATAATGTCATAATGTAAATACATAAAATCTATATTTTGAGAATAATCCAAACTATATTTTCACATCTTCTTATTATATAAGTTTTGAGTTGTAAGTTTTATCACCTAAATTTAACTAGATTGCACATTTCGTCCATCCAAGGGACATGGACCAAAATCAACCTTTGACTTCTATTAATGGGATCTACTATATGCAATAGAGATAAAAATTGCTAGTTTTATTGAATAATAACAATAAACATAGATCCATCTTAATCTTAAATTAACATAAATTTACATTGATTATAATTATTTTAAAATTGAGTAATTGACATTATAATATATAAAAATTAAAAAATAAATATAAAATCAAATATTAGATTTTAAACATTTTATCTTTATCAAAATAATTTATTGTAAATGTTGTATACTTGAGAGCACGTCCCAATATAACTACTTTAAAATAATTGCAAAAGGATATCCTTTCTTTAAATTCTCTAGTCATGATTATGTAAAGCCACATTTTTTCTCCTTTGCATCAATCCAAAGGTAGATGTTCTTCTAAATCTTCTTTTCTTTATCTTAAAAGAATTGAATTTAAATGGGAAATATAACAATTATTCCTTCCAACCACCTGAGATAAACTTACTTAACATACTTAAAACATAACTTATATAAAAAAACAATATATGTTCATAATAGATTATACTAAAAAAAACATAATTTTTTATATACATTTTTTTTTTATTATTTTAAACTTAAAATTTAAAATTTAACCATGCCAAACAATAAAATGAGTATAACCTTCACATTTTTTTGGTTTAAAACTATGAAATACAACATTTTAAAATAAGGTCATCCCCCCAAAAAAACCTCGGAAGTAATGACTTTTTAACTATTAATTAAGATATTTTATAAAAGTTTTATTAAGCATTTTAAATATAAATTAAAGTCGACATATTTTAAGATTATCAAAATTAAAAAAGCAAAATCCAAATATCTATATTATATTAGATTACCAATTTTTTATTTTTTTTAATCAAAACCCTTTTGATAAAAAATTTATGCAAATTCAAACCTCTCACTCCATATTTATTAAATAATTTAACACATTTTACAAATTTAAAATACATATCACTCTTCACCAATGAATCACATGGATCCACGTATAAAAAAATTTCTAAAATACATATCACTCTTCACCAATGAATCACATGGATCCACGTATAAAAAAAACTTTCTAGAAAATGGTGTACAAATCATAGACTTTGAAGACCGAGAGTCCCTATCAATCCATTTCAATGTCATATATCTTATCCAACTGCCCTTTAGTGAAGACCACCTAACCTTAACTTTGTCTCCCACACTTTCTCTAGCTCCATTGTGATGGCCCCACTCCACCCTAAGGGCTTATGATGAAATAAGGCTAAACTTGATGGCTCCAAATAATGTTGCTCTCTTTCCAAGATTAGAGCTTACGTGGACAAATTCTACCTTGCCAAGAGTTATCAAGATGATGACTGGACCCACTTTTCCAGTTGCCATCAATGCTAATGAAGTGGACCCACTTTGCCCAGGGCTCTCAATGATGTTGAATTGCATAGAGATCTTGATATGGATCATATGATGTCATGCATATATATATCCTATGGGGTACATGTTGGTGATGAAATTATTAGGGTACACGTTGGTGATGAAATTATTCATAAACTTATCTCTACATAATGTTGGTATTATTTTATTACAGTGAAGCCTTATCTTCTTCCACTTTTTCCATTGAGAACGCGCATGCCAACCTTTTAAAATTTCTTGGGATGAGTAGTAACCATGGTTTAAGGTTAGTCTCTCTTATTTATATCTATTATTATGATATGATCCTCGTACTAAATTCATGATTAACTATTTCTGATGTAGATATGGAAATAATTTCATTGTATATTTTATATATGGAAGACGTTATTTTGAAAAAAAATGTTAGTGGTAATTTAAACCTATAATAATAATAATAATTTTATTAGGAGGGAAGATTCAATTTATTTGTACAATTAACTTGAATATGGTATAAGAAGATGAATGTTGAATTTGGTATAAGAAGATGAAATAACATATATGATATATGATTTGTATTTACACAAGTCACAAAGTAAGATTTGAATTTGAGTTGGGATGATAATAACTTTTCTTCACAACCATTTAGGCTACATCGAATTGACAATTTGATAATTATGATATTTGTAAAAATAAAAGTAAATAGAAATAGTTTTTTCTATAATTATATATTTAGAAGATGCATGAAGTGTGTGCAATTTAAGTAGAGATAAATATGTGTAGTGTAAGGCCTTGGGAGCTCAGCTCGGGCGTGCACACTTCCACCATGGTCCAAATCTAGAAGGCAAGATGCTCAATGCGAATGAAGAAACAATCGTCTTCATATTGGGGAGAGTTGATATTCCTTGGGCGCGCGATGTGCCAAGGGACGACTCCACCTGAGTTGCCTTGTGACACAAGTTAGACGACGTGCGATTTGATGAAGGGTTGAGGATGAGACTTGGGCGCTCCACCAAACAAACGAATCAGCTAAGCCATCGGGGGAACACTTAGGAGAGTCAACCTGACTCACCTAAGGGGTGCACATACCTAAGGGGACGAGTCAGTTTGACGGATGGGGTGCACCGGCTTGAGGGGCACACCAGGGTTGGGTGCACTGGTCCCAAGGGGCATAATAGTTGACGAGTGCATGAGTTCGTTTGGGTGACCAGGTCCATGAAGGGGTGTGACAATTCGTTTGGATATGGGTTCGTGAAGGGGCATGATACTCCAAAGGACGTGACAGTTTTGATGGTGACCTCTAGAGAGCATAAAACAGAACAAGGGCGCACAACCAAGGAAAGCAAGTTTTGAGAAGACAGGGAGAGCAAGAGAGCTTTGCGATTCTAAGGAAGATGAAGAGGGAGAGCTCCCTCAAGGAGCCAAGTCGCTCCACATGGGAGGACTTGTGTTGCCTTGAGGAGGATTCAATGGACAGAGTTGGGAGAACAACTCTTGGGCATATTTTGACTAATTCTAGAAATGCAGGTTTGTTGGAGGCATGTGTGAGGAAGAACCAAAATCCGTGAAGTCTGTGGAAATGAAGAGACAGAGTCTGCGAAAATGAAGAGACAATAAGTTTGTAGTTGAGGGAACGTATGAGGTGCACCATGTTATAAAAACAAGATCACAGAGAAATAAAATAAAACAAATGCGGAATTAAAACACAGAATATACATAATACAATAG
>JASDQU010948148.1:31831-55512 GCA_032191745.1 Picea mariana
TGAAAATTGTCCAAGTGACGAGTGATTTGTGAGAACAAAGCCATCGATACCAAACAAATTGATTAGGTTCTAAATATAAAGAAGCAATTCGTACCTTTTGTGTATGTGGCACATTATGGATATCAAAGAATTGCTCCATCTGAAGTATCCATGTGATTGGGTCCTTGCCATCAAACTTCCTCATATCAATCTTAGGAACATGGTTGGTCTTCAAACCAAAGTTGTAGTTTCTCCATTCTTGATTCACCTTCTTTGTGTGCTCATCATGAATTTCATGGGATGCATTTTCACTTTCGGGTGTCTTCTCTGTTACGAAATTTTTCAATACTTGCATGATCTCCCCTTTTAAGCCATCCATCTTAGTATCCAACTTAGCTTCTATTGAATCTATCAACTTAGCTTCTATTGAATCTATCAACTTAGCTTCCATTGAATCCATATTCTTTTGTAGTTCATTTATGTCCCTACGCATTTCTTCGCCTTCATCAAGAGTCCAATTAGGATTTTCTAGAGGCTTGTTTGGTGTAGAAGGTCCCTTTTTTGGTGGCATGTTGGCCAAGTATCACTTTTGAATCTTGATTTTGAGGCAGTTCTGCTAGACAATATTTATTTTGTTCTATCTCCCAAGTTTCGACCCTTCCGGGTATGAAACTTTCTTTTAGGTAGTTCTCTGATATTTCTTCTCTGCAATTCCACAGGTCTGATCAAAATTGGATGTGCCAAGTGGAATTTATGGTAACTTCCTCACAACTTGCCGATTTTTGCCTTTCCAGGAGATCTCACTTGTATAGCATGCCCCACACAAAATAATTGATATAAAATTCTGAAACTCGCACCCAAAATACTATAGACTGTCCACGATCCAATGAAACTAGTCCCACTCAATTTGGATACTCTAGCAAGAATTTATGATTGTTTTACCTGGAACACCTTCTTGAGACTAGTCAGATACCCTTTCTTATACAAGGTATATCTACAAATTTACGATGACCCAGAAGCTAAAATTTTGACCACAAATACCTTACTAATTTTTTTAAATGGCCTCCAGATTTGAGGGTCTGAAACGTTACAGAAATTTTTTTATAGCTAAAATAATGCAATGACTCATTTCAGGATGATTCCAGAACCCTATCTTGTATAGGCTGTATCTCCGAAAGTATAAGGCCTCAAGAGCTAGATTTTGAACCCAACATACCTTGATCCATTTACTAAATATCCTCCAAGTTGTTCCTTCTGAAACATTGTAGAAAAAAAGTTATAGCAAAAATTCCATGGTGTCTCAGATGTAGCAGCAAAACCCCAAGACCTTGAGCTCTGATACCATATGTTAAGAACCAAACATCAATATAGCATAGAAAAACCTTAGGAAAATTACTCAACGCCTTGAAAAAGAGATAATTTCAGATAATGAGCCTCTTTGAGGGGGCAACCTCCCTTTACCCCACTTAAATATTCAAGTACAAGATGATTCAAAATGAAAATGTCTCCTTGTTATATATAGGAGACTAGGAGGTATATTTACAACTAATGGCCTAAAGCCAACATAAATAAAATAACATTACTAATATAATATGCCCCAATTAAGAGGTAATGAGCCAATATTAGGGCTTAACAGTTGCAAATTTTTACACTATGAGATGCTATAGTTGTGGTGGATTTGGTCACAAATCCCAAGGCTGTTGTAACTTAAGGAAAAAGTCAATGAGAAATTATTCATACAATATTACAAGAAGAGTAAATGAAACATGGAAGAAAAATGAATTTTCAATAATATAAAATAAGAGGACAAAGGCCAACAAACAAGGACACTCACAGATTGGATAGAAAAGACTAAACATGTGAACATGAGTGGAGTTAATTGTTGCAAAAGGAATTGTCATCATGTGGTAGGAAGAGTATAAAAGTCTCTCAGATGAATTTAGAGCATTGTAAAATAGAGATGATAGGGGGAGAGAACTTGTCAGGAATATATACCCTTTTAGAAACAAAGGGGGAGAGAAGTTAGAGGCAGAGAGAGTAGATTGAAAGGGGGAGTCATTCAGTTATAGAAGGCAAAGCATTATTGCAGGGGGAGTTACCCAAGTTTATATTTTGGTTAGCAACATACACACAGACATAGATTAATCATAGGGGGAGAAACCCTTTGACATTGATTTCAAAGGGGGAGAGTAACTTCAAAGAAGAGAAGCATTATCATAGGGGGAGCTTGTGTATGAATTTAGTGTGTTTCCCTCAATGACAAAGGGGGGTATTGTTGGACATATTGTCATTGATGTCAACAATCGATGTTGTGATGTTGAGTTTTAATGAACAACATGCAGAGGAATATACCTAAAGCTTAGGAGAGGCAACGTATTATATTTCATGATATCAATGCAATGTAGAAACACCATCGAGATTGAATTCTCAACAAATCAATGATCTCGATAAGTTAGAATCCAAATAAAAAACCAAAAATCTCAGAAGGGAAAGTGCATTACAGTGATGATGATTTGTTATGAACAACATGTATGGGAATATAAAAAAAATCTCAGAAGAAAAAGTGCATTGCAAAAACTCGATCGTGCAAGTTTTGGTTCCAAAATAGACATTGATCGTTGATCGTCACCTACCAATAGAAATACAGTTGGCATCGGTTCCACTACCCCATAACCTTAGAACCCCCGATTCATGAACAATCGAAATCTCGACAACTATTGGATCTTGTTGAGATTTTCATGTCAAAAATGGATCATCAGATGAAGTCAAGTTGCCAAAGGTTTATTCAGGGAATCTCACTTAGGGAGAATTGAGAATTGGGAACGAATAACCCAAAGTCTCAGAGGTCAAAAATGAATCTAGACCATTGATCTAGAACTGATCACAGTCATTGGATCAAGGATTCACAAGATCCTAAAATAGCTAAAATCCTAACAATTGTTGGATCGGGTTAGGGATTTTGCGTCAAAGAAGGATCATTAGATGAAGTCAATATACTTTAGGTTTAGTTGGGGAATCTCACTTTGGGAGAATTGGGAAGTGGGAGCGAATAACCCAAAGTCCCAAAGGTCAAAATGAACTAATCACAGTTGTTGAATCAAGGATTCAGATGAACCTATGATCGTTAGATCCAGGAGGAGGACATGTGCCACATCAGGAGATCCACGTTAGCAAGTACTCGTGGCACAATTATATGGTTACAAGTTTCTAGGTCTAGGTGGCACTTTAGGTTACGTAAGTCACAAATCTAGGTGACACTTGGTAGCCACTCGGTCAGTGCCAATTCAACAGCGACATCAACAAGTTACGTCACTCCAGGAGTTTGTCCTTTGGGGGAAACCATAAACTACCTGAAGCAGCGAAGGTCGAAGTCAATGTAAACCATTGATCTAAAATCCTTCAGATTCTCACATGATTGTTAGATCAAAACATGACGTAATCACTCCATGTTGACCACTTAGGCACTAACCAAATCTGGTGGAAATTCAAACAATAATTACTCGGAGCTTAGAACCCCTGAAGTCCCAAAGTAAATAGTGGTCGTCCATCTCAACCTTTGATTAAGTCATAGTCATTGGATTAAGTAGTGGAAGGAAAAGTAAGGATTAAATCTAGACCATTTATTTGGTTCCTGGATTCATGTTAACCATTGAATCAGTCCTTGTGAGAGGTAACCACTTTAGGAAGTTGAAACTTCGAAAGATTGGATGAGAGAGAAATTTATCGAAGGATGAAGTACCGGAGGACTAGGTTACAGCCCCTGGTCATGGGTTACGAACACATAATCCATGAGGTGCTGGGAAAATTTCTTAATTTATTAATCTCATGCTTTTATGAAGATGGTCACATGTACAAGATTTGAAGGAATCGCCTCTACATAATTCAATTTATGCAACATTTGCAGAGACAAAGGAAATCGATCCATACCTGTGATTGATTTATAAAAATAGGTCAGATGGTTGTTAAAATAATATGAAGGATTAGAACTCATCATGGCCTTTTTGGTGATAAGAAGTATGCAAGGTTTAAAGTTGAAGACTCATAATGATGTTCAATGGTGGTCCCAAAGTTTTTGTAAATGAAAACGTTAGTTTTAACTTGTGGCACAAGTCGGCCCAAAAACTTAAACTAGAGTTGAGCATAAATGAGTATAAATACAACTATGCTTGGTTCATTTGCGAGGGTGAGGAAGTGTGCGAATAAGTGGATCTTCACCTGAGGTCGATGATTTCTGTAATGGTCATTATTTGGCACAACAAGGTGTGAATATCAGAGAGAAGGTGAAGTGAAGAAGGTGTGAATTTCAGAGAGAGGATGAAGTGTGGTGATGAGAATTTATGGTAGACCTCTGATCACGAGATGGAATAGATTCAACAAATGGATGACTGGTATTTGAGTTGGTTTTACTACTAGATGAACTCTAGTTGGATATATTACATTCTATCAACATGTTGAGTCTTGCAGCAAGCTGAGTCTTTCTTGAGAGTTGGTTCTCTCTTCAGAGTTGGTGCTCTCTTCAGAGTTGGTGCTCTCCTAAGAGTTGGTGCTCCTTACTTCAGTTGGTGCTAATAAAAAACAATTGGTGCTCGGAAAACCCCATGATTGTCGTCACATATATAAAATAATAAAAAATATTAGACATACATCTGGTATCTCTTGTGTTCATTATTCTTATGAATTTATTTCTTTTAATGTGTAAAATTATGTTTTGAAATAATTGCTAACTTGAAATAAGAAAAATTGTAAAAGTCCACACAATAATTCACTCCCCCTCTTAGTGTGGCCGGTGTGTTCAACACCTCTTGCCTCTCCCTCATATTCTACTAGATTTCTTCGAAGATATGCTCATCAGTTTTTTTTTTTCTGAGTGAGTTGACAAGAGGGAGGTGCCCTTTATGTGTTAAAATGTGTACTTCCTTGTGAAGTAGTGCACAAATTGCCAAAAACTCCTTGTTTACCTTTCATCATTCTCTTTGGCTTGTTGGAAACTATCAAAGGAAACATAGTCAATATTTATTTCCCACTCCAATATATGAGGCAACCCAACTATGGCATCTGAGTTCTCGAGAATCCATCATTGCATGTCATTCAAACCTTCTCCAATGGTGGAAAATTCGATCTTCTTAGATTGTACCAAGATGTGCTATGCTATTATTTATGTCGCCAAATGTTGGAATACTTGGAGGTTAGAATACATTTATGTGGCCATATAGTGGAGTTATTTAATGAATTTTTCTATGCATATCCCAAATTCCTTGAGGATCCCCTTATCTCTCTTCCCGCACTTGACTTCTTCTTCCAATTATTTGATCCAACCATCTTTATTTTTATTTTAGTGGACAAGGTCTTTTAGGTTATGTTCCAATGCAATCATGAAAGTGACACAAGAGAATTCAATAGAGAGTGGGTATTTCCTAACATCCTCTGTCATGAGGGTTTGTGTTTTCTTTGTCGATACATAGGGTTTGTGATTTCTTTGTCTATACATACCTGTATCCATATTGGAGAGAAAGAAAGGTGTTTCAGTGTTCGAGGAAGAAAGGTATACTGACTTAGTAAAAATCTTATTCCATTTTTTGGTAACTGTCGACGAGGGGGCCATCTAACTGCTTATCATTGTAGAAAGGAAGGTCGATTCCGATATGGTGAAAGCTCCAACCAACATCAAGCATGTGAAATTCATTGATACACAATGATAGTATCGATGTTCATCCAACAAAGATCTCCAACTAGGATAAGCCTGTATCAGTGGGGATCATTTAAACATTACCAACATTACTTTAAAACCTTTTAATTTGGATAAGTCTCAAGTGAGTGCTCATTCGTGAGACTATATCAGTGGAAAAATATTCATGGGTGTCAATACGATTTAAAAGTTCAGTTTCTTTTAGTTATGTCTTGATCAAATATCCAAGTTTGAAGTATTTTCGACGTCAAATTATTGATCATCGTCGAATTGAGGGGGATGTATTGGTGAGGGTTATATGGTCATTTCCCCTAAGGTGGGATTAGGTTAGCATTTGCACCTAAGTGTCAATCATAGGCATCACTTTGGGCTTAGACCAAATATTGTGATGTGGAGCTCGACACCAGTGTTTAGGTTTAGCATAGGTTTTGGGTTGGAGCATCAATACGCTAGCCCACAGGCTGGTTCTAGGGAGAATATAATAGGGTACAAGGATTTGTTAGATTAGGGTCCCATAGCCACAACATTCGAGAGGTTAGGGCCTGCCGAAAGAAATGGTTGAGGTTCAAAGTAATGGGATGATAATGGTGGGGTATGGGGTAACCTCTTCCTGACTCGAAGAGTTTGAAGGGAGAGGGAGAAGAAGGTGAGCGAGGGATGATGTATACCAAAATGTCAATGAAGATAATCTCATTGTCACTGATATGTTGAGGAGAACTCACCCAAGTTAAAATAATGTGGATATCAAAGGTGATGGAAAGATGAGTGTTGGTGTGTCCATGACCAATACTTCATGGTCGCTGATACACAAGGTCAAGATCAAAAAATTTGTGGAGGTTTGGGTGATTTTTTGCATCGGTGAGAAAAAGACTAACTTGTATTGGCAAGGAAAATGTCAAATCGTCGATATGGATAGAACAAATTAGTTAGAAGTTGGAAAAAAATTTAAGTGAAAGTTTGAGAAGGTCTCCATGAAGATCAGGAGGATGACTTTGCCTCTACAAAAAGTCAATAGATTATTAATATGAGAAAAAGAGTGTCCATGTTTCTTTGGATAATTTGACTATTTGAGTAATGATACAATAAAAAGGGAAGTTGTCGGTCCTGTTGAGATTCAACAAGAAGATCCTAGTGAAAATTATGCACCTACACTAGGATGGAACCTCAAGCTATTTTTAGGTGGAAGTCTATTTTTAGATGATGAGAAAATTGTATTTATAGATGATGTCTATTTATAGATGGTGAGCAAATTCTATTTATAGATGTATGTCGACTATTATTATCCCTTAATAATAGTTGGACAATAAATATTGATTTATTCTCAATGAGAACTTGGAAATAGTTAATTGAAGTGGAAAATCAATTAGCTATAGGAAATTCAAGTTCAAAGGTTGGTTGGTGGGACATGCAAGTCGAATTAGTTGTAACTGAGTGATTCCAAGTTGTAATAGAGTTGGATGTGTAGTTATGTGAGTTGTAAAGTAGTTTAACTCAGTTAAGTGAATTAAGCTCAATTGTACTAGTTGTAACTAAACTTACAGTAGTGAGAGATCAGTGAATTAATTATTAATTAATTTACAATCAGTGGTCTCACATGCAACTGAATATTTACCACTATTAACTATATGCATGTCAGATCTAGTGGAGACCTAGTTGAGATAACAGGTGAAAGGGACAACTTGACTATCAGATGTGACTTTAGTGGGTGAACTCATGCAACCACACACACATTGGATGTGCCCATGAGGATTGCACAACCTAGGAAAGAGGAATTCATTCATTGCAGGGATTTCCATTAGCAAGGATTGCGCAGAGGAGGCAAGTTGTCTGAAAGCAGTAAATTGGCACATGAATTTGTCTATTTTTGTATGACAGTATGAGACGATTGTATATTGTACTGATATCTCTTGGATTAGATTTTTGTATGATATTGTTTCATGATCCATGATATATACATAATATATGATAGTGGGGTTTTTAGATTTATGCTTTCCCGAAAAAACATCTGTGTTATGTGTGATTGATCTTTCTTCTTGATATTGCAATTGGTGATCGTGTTTTAAATTCAGAAAGAATATTTGTAGAAACGATTATGTATTTAAAAATGGAATGTAATTGTTAGATCAGGGGAATCCAAGCAATACATAATTTGTATTAAAATTTCTACATGGTATCAAAGCACAGGAAATTGCAAAAGCTGAGTTGTGATTGGATAGAATTTGAATTTGCAGAAAGACTTTCTTGGTGCTACAGTTGATTCAAGATCGAAATGGAT
Organism: Picea mariana; assembly: GCA_032191745.1. NCBI lineage: Eukaryota > Viridiplantae > Streptophyta > Pinopsida > Pinales > Pinaceae > Picea > Picea mariana. Next base: position 39,772 of record JASDQU010948148.1, read on the forward strand.
TTCAATGGATTGAGGTTAGAGTATGCACTTGAGGGAATATTGAACTACATTTCTTGGAAGGACAGGATGGAGGCAGTACTTAAAGACAATGTCTTGAAGGAATTCATTGACAAAGATGTTCCTAAGCCAGATGTTGCAGACACTGCAAATATTGATGCCTGGAAAAAGAAAGTGGAAAAGGCGAGAAGGATCCTATTGGAGGGAGTATGAGACAACATTGTCTCAAACCTCCATGGTAAATACACACCATATGTAATGTGGAATACTTTGATGGATCTATTCTGAAACAACAACAACCATAGGAAATTGGCACTCAAAGATAAACTCAAGAAGATCAAGATGGAGAAGGGTGACTCCATTCCAAAATATCTCACGAAGTTTGTTCAATGTCGGGATGAGTTGGGGAGTGTGGTAATAACAATCAGTGATGATGATTTTGTGAGCTTGCCTCTCCTAGGACTTCCCAAATTTTGGCATAGTTATCAAGACTATGTTAATGGAAGGGAAAAATTTCCAGATCGAGAACGACTATGGTCAGATTTGGTGTAGGAGGAGTTCAGGTGGAACATCAGAGATGGATCTTCATCAAATACTGATGATTAAGAGGATTTTTCTTTTCCTACCATGGAAAGGAAAGGTAAGGAGAAGAAATTCCATTCAAAATAGGCAAGAATTTGGATTTGTCCAAAGTGAAGTGTTTTCACTGTCACGAACATGGGCATCTTGCTACTAACTATCCGCAAAAGAAGAAGAACAAGAAGGTTGTTGGAGTTGTAGCTCATGATGCCCTTGCCTCACAATTTGATTTTGAATTATCCTTGATCCCATGCATTGGGATCAGTGTGGTATTTGGATAATGGTGCTTCCTTCCACATGACGGGAGATAAGGGTTTTTTCAGTGACTTGGAGGAGAGAGATCTCAAAATGCATATAGAAATGGGTGACGATGGATGATACAGTGCAACTGGGATTGGTACCATTACCTTTTAGAGGGAGTTAGGTAAACCATTTCAATTGAAATATGTTATACATGTTCCAGGTCTAAAGAAAAACTTGGTCTCAGTCGCAATGTTGGAGGACAGAGGCTATGATGTTGTTTTCAGCGATGGAAAAGCTTTCCTGCCACACAAAACAATGGGTCAAGTCAAGAAGATAGGGATTCAAGTTAAGAATCTCTACAAGATGGAGGTAGATGGTTAAGTTGCCATGATGGGCAAGGAAAAAAAAGTTGTGAGCCAAGATGAGGGTGAGTTATCGTACAGGCGATTGGGCCATCTTCATCATGGAGCCTTCAAAATCATTCAGCAAATATATACTAGACTTCCAATGGGAACACTTGATCATTTATATCAGTGCAAGGGTTGCACCATGGGGAAGTATGTAAATTCCACCTTTCATGAAAAGGAGAACCATGCTTCGGTGATCCTAAAGAGAATTCACACAGATGTGTGTGGACCATTCTTGGTTGCTTCAACAACAAAACATAAGTATTATGTTAATTTTTTTTGATAAATTTTCTCGTAAATGTTGGATCTTCTTCATGCAGAAGAAGGATCAAACATTATCAAAGTTTTGTGAGTTTAAATCATTGGTGTAGAAAGAGTCGGGGAAGCAAGTGAAGGGTCTAAGGAACGATAATGGTGGAGAATAAATCTCTAACGAATTCAATGACTTCTGTAGCAAAGAAGGAATTTGAAGAGAACTCATAGTGCCTCATAACCCACAACAAAATGGGGTTGTGGAGAGGAAAAACAAAATGATCATGGGTGCATCATGAGCGATGTTGCATGATCAGGGCCTACCAATGCATTTGTGGGTAGAAGCATGCAACATTGTGGTTTATGTGAAAAATTGTTGTCCTATAGAGTACTTGGAATGAGTACACCTGAATAAGATTTCATTGGTAAGAAACCTGATGTTTCTCATTTTAACATTTTTAGCTCATTTTTTTTATGTGCATGTGACCAAGAATGCCAGGAAGAAGTTGGAGCTGACTGCTGAAGTTCGGATATTTGTGGGGTACATAGAAACACCCCATAATTATCGTGTGTATTTTCCTAATAGTGATATGACTGTTATGCAACGAGATATAAAATTTGATGAGGGGAAAGCCATGTGGTTGTTGCTTGAGAGAGAGATAGACTTGCATGCAGAGGAGGAACTGTTGGTTCCCAATGATGAGTCTCAAGATGTGGATCAGCCACATGAGGAGGTTCATGGAGTGGAAGAAGCCACTCATGCGGAGCTATCCATCAGAAATGGAAGAAAGCACACCAGAGAAGATGAAAGATTGAGACTAGATGTTGCATAGAATGTAGGAGCCCCTACTTCACAACGCAGATAGAGATAGTCTCCTAATCAATTTACTAGATACATGTCTCTAATTAGGAAATGTATTGTGATTGAACCATCTTCCTTTTAGGAAGTAGTGTAGGATCCCACTTGGGATGATGCAATGGTGGAGGAGTATGAATCCATTTTCAAAAATAGTGCATGGGAAATTGTCCCGAGACGGGTCGACAAATTAATGGTAGGTTCGAGATGGATTTACAAGGTAAAGAAAGATGTTGATGGGAGTGTGGAGAAATACAAGGCCAGATTTGTGGCCTAGGGATTCTCACAGATTAAGGGGATAGATTATGATGAGACCTTTGCACCTGTCGCAAGGTACTCTTCCATAAGATCCACCTTTGCACTCTCAGCGCAGATGGGTTGGAACATTCATTAGATGGATGTAAAAACTGTGTTTCTCAATGGGATCATTGAGGAAGAGGTGTACATAGAGAATATTGAAGGATTTGATATCTTCAAAAGTGATTCACATGTGTTCCAACTCAAAAGAGCATTGTATGGGCTGAAGAAAGCACCCCATGCTTGGTACATTCCAATAGATAGCTATTTCACCAGACTAGGATTCACCAAAAGTGAAGCGGATAAAAACATATACCAAATTTTTGTGGAGGGTAAGATTTTAATCATTGTTATTTATGTTGATGATTTAATACTGACTAGTGATGAGAAGCTGATACACTCATGCAAGGGGGACCTTGCAAAGGAGTTCAAGATGAAGGATATGGGCCTCCTTCATTATTTCCTTGGATTAGAAATATGGCAGCGAGATGGTGAACTTTTTGTGTCTCAAGGCAAGTATGCAAGGGAGATACTAGGTAAGTTTCACATGGAGGGCTACAAACCCATGGATACTCCTCTTCCAGGAAACTAGAAGAAAGAGGATTCTACTTCTGGAGAGGTATTTCATGCTACTGTCTATCGACAGTTAGTGGGTTTGCTAATGTATCTGGTGAACATGAGACTGAGCATTTGCTATGTGGTTAACCAACTGAGTCAAGCGATGGTTAATCCTACCAAGCTCTTTTGGAAAGCGAGTAAGCATGTCTTGAGATACCGGAGGGGCACATCTGAGTATGGTTTCTGGTACAGATTGATGGATGAGGTGAAGTTTCATGGATTCATGGATGTAGATTGGGCAGGTAGACCAACGGACAAAAAAAGCACATCGGGGAAGATATTTAGTATCATATCTACAATTGTTTCTTGGTAAAGAAGGAAACAAATATCTGTGGCACTCAGTTCAGAGGAAGCGGAATACATGGTAGCGAGTCAAGCTAAATGTGAGGTTATCTAGATGAGAAAGATCTTGGTTGGTTTGGTTAGTTCTGATTTAGATCCGACAGTGATTCATTGTGATAATCAGAGTTGCATTAAACTCTTGATTAATCCTGTGTTTCATGATAGATCTAAGAATATAGATATCCGGTATCATCATATCAGTGATTGTGTGTAGTGGAAGATCATGTGCTTTAGTACATTCCTACGTAAGATTAGGATGCAGATATTCTAAAAAAGGTGCTCACTAGGAGAAAATTTGAATACCATAGAGATAGGATCGGGGTGAAGGATAATCCCTTTCTTGTTGAGAGGGAGTGTTGAGATTCAACAAGAAGATCCTAGTGAAAATTATGCACCTACACTAGGATGGAGGCTCAGGATATTTTTAGGTGGAAGTCTATTTTTAGATGATTAGCAAATTCTATTTATAGATGATGTCTATTTATAGATGGTGAGAAAATTCTATTTATAGATGTGTGTTGACTATTATTATCCCTTAATAATAGTTGGACAATAAATATTAATCTATTCTCAATGAAAACTTGGAAATAGTTAACTGAAGTGGAAAATCAATTAGCTATAGGAAATTCGAGTTCAAAGGTTGGTTGGTGGGACATGCAAGTTGAATTAGTTGTAACTGAGTGATTCCAAGTTGTAACAGAGTTGGATATGTAGTTATGTGAGTTGTAAAGTAGTTTAACTCGGTTAAGTGAGTTAAGATCAATTGTACTAGTTGTAACTGAACTTACACTAGTGAGAGATCAGTGAATTAATTATTAATTAATTCACAATCAGTGATCTCACATGCAGCTGAAGATTTACCACTATTAACTATATGCATGTCAGATCCAGTGGAGACCCAGTTGAGATAATAGGTGAAAGGGACAATTTGACTATCAGTTGTGACTTTAGTGGATGCACTCATGAAACCACACACACATTGGATGTGCCCATGAGGATTTCACAACCTAGGCAAGAGGAATTCATTCATTGTATGGATTTCCATTAACAGGGATTGCGCAGAGGAGGCAGGCTATCTAGAAGCAGTAAATTGTCACATGAATTTGTCAATTTTTGTATGACAGTGTGAGACGATTGTATATTGTACTGAGAGATCTTGGATTAGAGTTTTGTATGTGATTGTTACATGATCCATGATGTATACATAATATATGATAGTGGGGTTTTTATCTTTATTCTTTCCTGGTAAAACATCTGTGTTATGTGTGATTGATCTTTCTTCTTGATATTTCAATTGGCGATCATGTTTTAAATTCTGCAAGAATATTTGTTGAAGTGATTATGTATTTAACAGTGGCATATAATTGTTAGATCAGGAGAATCCAGGAAATACATGATTTGTATTAAAATCTCTACACGTTCCTGGTACAACAATTGGTGACACACTGGCTGAAGAAATGAATTTATGCAAAGAGTAACTAAATAGAAAGACTTTAAGAAAAAAAGGTCATGCATAACTGAGAGGGAGAATGAGCAAGTCCCATAGGTTTCAAAGTATATAATTCAATTAGATAAGTTTGAATAAGGAAAGAGAGATATTATGTCCATGCCCATAGTTTGTTGATTATAATAGTATCCCTTTTTAAAGATGGACCATCTTGGGGAGGTAAGTGAAGTACAACAAGGTAAGTATGCATCAGGAATGATAAAAATTCAAGTTGATTACACATTTATATGGTGTTTTTCTGCTACTAGTGAGCATCCATATCCCCAATGGAGCCACCCCAGTGTCACAAGTTGTTCTTCACTACCAATGAGTGTTTATAGCCCCAATGAAGATACATGCATGTCCCAAATGATCTAGAATGTATTTCCCAAGACCTTACCATTATGAGATTATTTCTTTTGATTTCTAGAGAGATATGGATGGGGGGATTCTAGTTTTTTCTTAAAGGCATGCAGATGACATTTGTGAAAATGAGATCTTCCAACTTCATTATAGATGAGCTATATTTCTGGGAAGCATGCCTTGAGTACTATAGGTTCCTCTCAAAAATTTGTCTTAGTCTATTAATTTCATGCAAGTGTAAAACCTTCTCTTGGGTACGACCACTAGTTCATTCTCGCAACAAATTAAGAATTTAAGATGTATTTTGTACTAAGCCATGTTCCTCTACTAAATATGACCTAGGGTAATGCATAGTAATTATTTGGAAAACATATACATTTTTGTCTAGAAAAATGCATAAGTTTTAGTCATTTCATACCAATATTCCATGTCATGCCTAATATTTGTGCTCACAACACCAAGTTTTCTAGGTAATTTTAGGCAACACTATTAAGAGAGAGAAAAATGGATATCTAACCACAAAAGAAAAAGGAAATAAAAATTAAAAGTAAAAGGGGAAGCAAGCATGCATAAAATGAAAATAAAACAAGCTGAAAAATAACAAAAGATGGGAAAAATGACTCATTTATTTATGTACAAGAGATTTTCCTCAAAGGATATCTAATATAGTGCTTGATAATATAGTCATTTATAGGGAGGAGATCCACATATCCTTCAATTGTTTTCAATTTGTAGGTTCCTAGGCCAATCTTTTCCTTCATTGTGAAAGGACCTAGCCACATTTGTTGAAACTTCGAGTGTTTCCCTTTGTCCTCATGTGGATTGTCCCATTTGAGAACCATGTCGTCAACAAAAAATTCCTTTTCACCAACATATTTATTATCAAACCATCATTTTATGGTTTGTTGGTGGGCCTCAAATTAATTTTTGTCTCTATCTCGGTTTTCTTCCAGTTTTACCAAGGTGTTTATGCATTTCTGGATGGTGGGGAATTCTCTCCTGCATGACTATTGGGTGAGTTGAAGGGAAGAAAAATAGATATTTGGAGGGAGAACATATTCCTTCCATAAAAGAGAAAGTATGGAGCAGTCCCTATATATTATTTTATAGTGACTCGGTTTGTTGGATTACTGAGATAGAGGGTGAATATGTAATATTGGTTTTTAATCCTTTTTAACCACAAAATATATAAGTGTTGTTATCCTTATGATTTTTGTAGTATGTTTTCATTGATATCAAAGGGTTGATGTCAAGTATTCTCATAGTGATGTGTTTTTATCATTGATATATTGATTATTGGTTATATGGTCATTGATGTAATTGTTGTCAAAGGGTTGATGTCAAGTGGTGTCATGATGATGTGTTGATATTAAAGGGAGTTGTATTGTTGATTTCATGTCATGGTTGATAGGAATAACCAAATGTATAAACTCCAAAGTGGCCCCCTTATGGTGAAATACCTCATTGGAATATGCTTTGTGAAGTCCAAATGATTAGGTTGTTGAGTATCCTAACAATGTGGTTAGGGAACCCAAGTTTGATTGAGGAAAAATGTAATGAAGATCAATCAATTTTCCAGAGAAACTATTTCATATGGATATTATATGTCATATCGTTTCCGATGGTAATGTCACATAATTCACGGTTAAAGAGTTATGGCCATGTGAAGTTGGAGAACCCCCATGAGTTATATAGAAGCCCCTAGAAGGTCGAAGAATTCAAATTATTCTAGAAGCGCCTAGAAGAACTTGACCAGTCAAAGTGGTTAGTCATGGGTTAATTGGTTGCAGCAAGAAAACATTTAAAAATAAATTAGTTGCAACTAGAAGTGGAGAGTTTATTATTTGTCGATAAAGTGGTTGTAAGTGGAAAGAGTGGTTAGAAATGGGTTATCCCCAAAATAAGGAAGTTGGGTAAGTTGGTTAGAAGATAGCTCCTAAAGGAATCTACTTGGAGAAGTATAAATAAGATAGAAAGGGTCACTTATGTGTATGATATTTGAGCATATTGAATATCCATTTTTGAAAGGTTATTTGGGAAGGTATTATTGAAAGAGAAAAATCACAGCAGAAAAAGTGTAGAAGAAAAATCGTGGCAAAACAATCGTGGCATAAGAATCGCAGTAGAAAAACCACAGAAGAAGAATTATGGAAGCAAAAGCATGGCATCAAAATCACAACAACAAAATCGTGGCATCAAAACCATAACAACAGATTTGATGACTGTAGAAATTTGGCAGTTCAGTAACCACATCAGATTTTCATATTGAAATTGTTCGAATTGTTATATGGTATGGTATAGGTCTTGATGGTTTCTACAAGATTAAAGGTATAGTTTTGGCACATGGTCTTGTGTAATGGTTTATGGAGAGTATGGTGTATTTCTAGACCTATCTTGTTGGTTAACTTGGTGATATTGTGGATATGGTTGAGAGTTGACTTGATGATTGATGTTTGTGAGTAGATCAGATTTGGATGATGAGATTGATGAGATAGGTTGATGTGACAGGTTGTTGTGACATGTTTTTTTGTGCATAGTTGATGCACTTGTCTTGGTATAGGTTGTTGGTACAATTTGACATATTTCTTTCTGTCTACAAGTTCAGTCTTGTACTTTAGGATTGGATTCATGTTCTCAGTTGGTGCTAAGATATACATGCTAGGGTTTGCATTAAGAGTTGGTGCTATCCTTGAGTTGGTTCTCATTTCAATTGGTGTTGATAAACCCCAAGGATATATTTTCATATTGCAATTGTTCCAATTGTTGCATGGTATGGTATAGATATTAATGATTGCTACATGATTAAAGGTATGGTTTTGACACATGTTCTTGTGTAAGGGTTTATGGTATTTGGTTTATGGAGAGTATAGTGTATGTAATATGCCAGATATAAAATGTATGCAGAATAGAAATAAAATGCTAGAAATGGCATAATAACAACAATATAACCAGAACATTCACCGCAATAACACTGAAATGATATGAGAATAATAACAGAAATAACACTTTGAATATGAAAGCAATGTTCACAGGCCTCTTCGAGGGGGAAAAATCTATTTGAGAAGATTTATAGTACAATAATATCCAAGCTAGGGTTCTCATATCCTTGACTCCTATTTATACTAAAAAGAAGCATCTAGAGGAAGATCCTTCTAGAAGTGGAAGATTCTATTAGGTCTTCTTACATTCGCCTTATATTATTTTATTGAAAGTCCTTATGAATATTGACCTTAATTACATCCAAATATATTTTTCTACCTATGTGTGCGTTAGGACCCTAACATGTTCGCCCCCTTAAAAACAACCTTGTCCTCAAGGCTTGAGATGAGGAAATTGTTGCAGAATGGTAGCTGGTTCCCAAGTGGAATCTGTTGGAGTTGTATCTTTCCACTGGATGAGCACTTCCTTGATGGTTCTCTGACATAGGTGACACTCACGCTGGTCCAAAACTGCTTCTGGATGTAGCCAAATGGATCCTTCTTCAGCTAACTCTAAAAGGTTGGTTTGAATTTGGCACTTAGCTCCAATCACCTTCTTTAAGCATGAAACATGAAAAATAGGATGTAGCTTCGAATGGATGGGAAAAGCTAACTGATAGGCTACTTGTCCCACACACTTGAGAACGGTATAAGGACAATAAAATTTGGGTGTTAGCTTCTGATAATGTTCGACCTTCAGGGAAGTTTTCTTGTAAGGTTGTAGTCAAAGAAACACCTAATCCCCTTCCACAAATTGATGATCAGAGCGACCTTGATATTCTTGTTTCTTCATGCAATTCTATGCCATGACCAAATTCTCTTTGAGGGTACGAAGAATAGCCTCTCAAGCTGTAAGTGTTAGGTCAACCGCCTGGACCTTCGAGGCACCTGGTAAGTATGAGAGAACTGAAGGTGGCTTCTCTCCATATACTGCTTCAAAAGGAGTCATGTGTGTAGCTGTGTGGTATGAAGTGTTGTACCACCATTCAACTAGGGGTAACCATTGAGCCCACTGATTTTTCTTTTTTGAGGAAGAAAACCTCAAATATTTTTCCAAACACTTGTTGACAACTTCTATTTGGCCATCAGTATGGGGATGATAAGTTATGCTGAGATGCAATTCAGTGCCTTATATCTTGAACATTTCTTTCCAAAAATTTCTTGTGAAAGTTGGGTCGCGATCAGAAACAATAAAGTGCGACATGCCATGAAGCTTGAAGACCCGATCCATGAAAATTTGATCCACCTTGGATGTTGTAAATTGGTGTTTAAGGGTGCATAAATGAGCATACTTGGAAAGGCGATCAACAACCACCATGATGACTGATTTATTTCCTGATTTGGGTAAGCCGGTAATAAAATCCATAGAGATATCCTTCCAAATAGCAGGTGGAATCAGGAGCGATTGTAGTGTGCCCGAAGATTTGACTGTTTCTCCCTTGTTGCATTGAAACACATCACATTCAGTGAAAAAATTACAAATGTCTTGTTTCATACCATCCCAGAAAAAGGAACGTTTGACCCTGTCATAGGTTTTGGTGAACTCGGAGTGCCCTGTTGTGGGTGTAGCATGATGCTCAGAAAGTACCATGAATTTAAGCTTTGATTGTTTACTTAAATACAAATGGCCTTTGTATAAAATTTCATCATGGAGCCAAGAGTACCCTGGGGAAGCTGGAGCATTAGACTGCAATTGTTGGATCAATTGCAAACTTTTGGGATCTTGTAGCCATTCTTGGCGAACATCTTGGAGCCAATATGGTACAATGAATGAAAGAGAAAAAAGGGATCCTTAATCTTCATATTTTCGGGAAAGTGCATCCGCAACCACATTGTCTTTTCCTTTCTAGTAAATGATTGCATAATCATATCCAAAGAGCTTAGTCACCCATTTTTTTTCTAGGGAGGAAATGCATTGTTCCAGAAAATACTTGATGGTCTGTCTTAATTTGGAAACATTTCCCCAATAGATAAAGGAGCCACAAATCAATGGCATGTAGAATAGCCAACATTTCCTTTGCATAGATGGATTTCCCCATATTTCTTTCAGATAGTTGCTTGCTGGTAAAGGCCAAAGGTCGCCCCTCTTGCATAAGGACAACACCAATTCCTTTCCTTGAGGCATCACATTCCAACACAAAGGTATTTGTAAAATTAAGAAGGGCGAGGACTAGAGTGTTTCACATGGCCATATTCAAGGTTTGAAAATCTTGAGCAGTGGTTGGAGTCCAAGTGAAAGAGTTCTTTTTTAGGAGAGCAGTGAGAAGTGTTGCAATCTTCCCATAATTCTTAACAAACTTGTGATAATGCTCTGTTAAGCCCATAAATATACACAAGATTTTAAGATTCTTTGGGTGAGGCCAGTCTTGCATAGATTCAATCTTTTTAGGATCCACCCTAATGCCATCCTTTCCAACCAGATGACCCAAGTATTCTACTTCTGAGGCACCAAAAGCACAGTTAGAGTGTTTCAGGAAAAGTTGGTGTTGAGAGAGTAGATGGAGAAATTGATCCACATGAGCAATATGGTCTGTCCAGGTTTTGATATAGATGAGAATATCATGAAATAAAACTAAGACAAAATGGTGTAGAAAATGACAGAAGACATGATTCATGAGGCTTTGGAAGGTGGAGGGGGAATTACACAAGACAAAGGGGCACTACAAGATATGTCAATCAATCCAACTAAATGAACCAACAATGTACTTCACCAGATATTCCTCAACAAGAACTATACAACTAATGACCTCTTTAGGAAAATACCCAAGCTCACAAAATCATACCTCAAGCATGTACTAGAAAATGCCTCAAATATATCCCAACAAAGTGTGTCAATGATCAACAAAAAATATATCAACATTTCACCTTTGTAGATCTTCCTTATGCAACATATATCATACATCAAATAATATCCCAAGGCATCTACTAACCTTTTGGACATATTCTCATTGAGGTGTTGTCATTGATGTCAACAACCGATGTCATTATGATGTGATGATGAGTTGTTATGAAAAAAATGTAGTGAAATATATCTAAAGATTAGCAGAGACATCATATTAAATTTCACAAGATCAATGCATATGCAAAAACACCATCAGGATTGAATTCCCAACAAATCGATGATATTGATCAATCATAATCCAAGTACAAAACCAAAATCTCAAAAGGGAAAGCGCATTACAAAAACGTGATCATGAGTGAAATCCCCATAGTAAAACTACAGAATAATTGAGGGAGAATCTTGTCCATTGATGTATATTTCAAGACAAACCTAGATCGTCATATATGGAAGTTACAAAGGAGAACCTTCAAATCAAACATCCGATTAATTCCCAATTGTCGGATCTCAGTAAGAGAAGATCAATGACGGAGAACCATTGCAGGATGAAAGGGTTGAGTTAACGATTTCACAACTTTCATTTATGAAATTATCCCTAATCATTGATCTACTATGGGATCATTCTCGACTGTTAGATGAAGTCAAGTTTCTCAAGTTTTACTCGAGGAATCTCACTTATGAAGGATTGAGAATTGGGAGAATATAACCCAAAGTGTCGAAGTCCAAAATAAATCTATACCATTGATCTAGAATTGATCAGAGTTGTTATATCCAAGAGGAGGACATATACCACGTCAGGATATACACGTCAGCAAACCACGTCATCAAGGACAAGTGGTTTAATCAGATGGTGACAAGTGTCTAGGTTCATTTGGAATGTTAGGTTACATAAGTCATGAAACTAGTTGACACGCAACAACCACTCGGCCAGTGCCAAGTCAACAGTAACGTCAGCAAGTTACCTCACTCCGGGAGTTAGTCCTTCAAGGGAAACCAAAAAATACTCAAAACCCCAAAGTAATGAAAAATGTTGATCTAAAGAAGAATATGGGAACCTTCACATTAGGAGACAGTCAAATCTGATAGTGACCAACTCCAATGAAAATTAGAACAACGATTACCTGGACCTCCGAACCTCCGAATTCCCAAAGTAAACGAGAACCATCCATCTCAACCTTTGATTAAGTCACAGCCATCGGATTAAGCAGTGGAAGGATAAAGTAAGGATTGAATCTAGATGGTTTATTTGGTTCCAATATTAATGCTAACCATTGGATCAATCCTTGTGAGAAGTGAACGGGAATTGTCCACTCAATGGAATATCAATCCATGGCCATCGATTTGTTTGAATCCTATGGAAATCAAGGATCATCCATCTATGGAATAACGAATATCGATTGTTCGATCCACTTCGATGAAAAATACTCTGAAAGATTGGACGAAAGGGAAATTGTCCGACGGTCGAAGTACCGGAGGACTAGGTTCCATCCCCTGGTCATGGGTTATGAACACATAATCCATGAGGTGCTAGATACATCGCTTAATTAATAATCTTGTGGTTTTATGCTATTGTTCAAATGTAAATGGTTTGAAGGAAGCTCTTCTGCAGGATTCAATCTTTGCAACATCTGCAGAGACATGGAATTGAGTTAAATAAATCGATCCATACTTGTTATTGATTTAGAAGAACTTTGAATTAACATCCTACACAATGATGTTTGAATAATAATAAATATTATTGTTAATTTAAAATGAGGAGGTGTGATTTGTCCAAACAAAGGGACTCAATGCTTCATAGCTCACACCATTTGCAAGAGTATATAAATGAGAAAGAATGGTGAGAAGAAGGTGTTTCTGAATTCCATATCAGAAGATCAAAATAGCAACAGAGTCCAAAAAGAAGAACCGATGATTCATATGATGTGAGGGTGGAAGGGAGGATCACGGAAGGATTCATATCCTTTAAGTGTAATTTAAGGGAGTTGGTGCTTCCTAGGGTTTGTGCCCTAAATATAAGGGAGGTGGTGCCTCCTAGGGTTGGTTACCTAAAGAAACAAGGGAGTTGGTGCTTCATAGGGTTGGTTTCCTAAATACAAGGGAGTTGGTGCTTCCTAGGGTTGGTGCCTTAAATAAACAAGGGAGTTGGTGCTTCCTAGGGTTGGTTCCCTGAAGAAGGGGATTTGTGTCTAATATATTTAGTTCTCTAAAAAGGATTGGTGTCCTTCACTATTCTTAATAAAATCCTTGTAATTCATATTAATTATATTTATATAATTGATTTTACAAACAAGTCTATTGTTGATCTATTGTGGTAATTAAAAAAATATAAAGTAACTGCTAATTGTTGAAAAATGGGTAGTATTGATTCATCCCCCCTCTTAGTATTCCAACAATTGGTATTAGAGTGGGTGCCTTCAGCACAATCTAAAAAATTGGGAGTTAGATCCTAAAGATGGATCAACAAGAGGGAATTTCTAACAACAAAGCACCATTTTTCAATGGAGGTGGCTATTCTCTATGGAAAATAAGGATGAAAAACTTAATATTGTCTCTTGGTTTTAATATTTGGAAATCTGTTGTAGATGGTTAAAATGCACCAACTACTCCACCCAAAGATATTGCAGGAAATAAAATATTCAATGAAAACTCAAGAGTAGTTAATGCAATTCTAGGAGGGTTGATAAATTCTATATGTGTGAAGGTTATGCAGTGTAAGTCAGCCAAATAAATATGGGACAAATTAGAAGTTGTATATGAAGGGGATAACAAAGTCAGGGAAGCCAAACATCAGACCTATAGAAATCAGTTTGAAAATATGAAAATCAAAGAAGAAGAGAACATTATTGAATACCTTCACAGGGTAGATGATGTGGTTAATTCAATCAGAGAAGCAACATAAGAACTTACAGATAAACATATTGTGAAAAATATACTAAGTTCATTACCTACGAGATATGATGAAAACATATCTACAATTGAAAACATACATGATCTGTACACACTCAGAGTTGATCAGCTTCATGGAATTTTTACAACATATGAAATGAGAACAGGAAATGATAAATCATCAAAAAGAGAAACAACCTTTAAAACATCTAAAACAAAGATGAGGTCAAAGAAAAATACCAATGATGAGTTATCAGACATATCTGATGAGGAAACTGCCAACTTCATAAAGAAACTAAAGAAAGGGACAAGGAAATACAAAGGAAAGATTCCCTTAATATGTTTCAACTGTGAAAAAATTGGACACTTTGCCAATAAATGTACCCATCCTAAGTAGGAGGAAAGTTATGACAAAGGAAACTTCAAAAATCAGAATAAAATCAACACTAATAATAAAAATAAGTTCTACAAGAAAAAAAAATGTTCTTTACCCAAGAAGATAGTAGTTCATCAAAAGAAAATGAATAAAGACGAACCAGAGCTCCTATTTATGGGAATAAAAAATAAAAATGATACACATTCAGAAGATGAAGAAGAAGTGAACTTTGAAGAGGAAATACTTAGTGTAATTGAAGAACTAATAAAAACTAACAAACAAAATAGGGTGCTAAGGGAAGAGCTTCTAGAGATTAAAAAAGCCACTAAATTAAGAGAGGTATAATTTTGAAACCATCGAAGAGTAAAAAAAAAACATAATTGATTTGAAGTCCCAACTCCTGGAAGCTAATAAAATTGAAGAATTCATTTTACAACAACTTAAACATAAAAACAAGTATGTGAGAAACTAGAAGCTGAGATTAAGCTGCTAAAAAGTGAAATTGAGAAAGAAAAGAAAGGATCACAATTTGAAAATAGTTCAAAGATCTTGGATGAAATTCTCAGTAGTAAAAGATCACCAAACAACAAGACTGGTTTGGGATATACTCAAGACTCAAATTCTACATCACAAGAATATGTCAAGAAACCAATCATTTACACAGATGCTCTGAAAAACTCATTAAGAAAAGAAGATAATAAGGAAAATATGATACCATTGAAAATTGTTACAAATAAACATAAATCAATACTCCCTACTGGAGTAAAAGATGAAAAGAAAAATACAATCATCATAAGGAATCCCCCTTGTTATCCACATTTTTGGTTATCGAGATGATGACATGATAATGACATGGTGGTGGAAGATCTAACTCTTCATTAAGATCATTTTCATGAAGAAAGTTACACTTATCAGCTTCTCAAAATCACACTTTTGAAGATAGTACGCAGGTTGCATGTATACTATCCTGTGGAAATACTTGATTTCCGCAGGCTGCATTCAGTCTGACTGCGGACTTTCCGCACTGTGTTAATGGTCAGGGTGTGAAAATGTTTCTAAAGAGAGAAAATGAATAAGTTCTCGATCCTTCTAGAAGGAATATTCTAGAAGGATGAGTTGGAGTTCGAATGGTTGGCAAATTAATGAGTCTCCAGATATCTTGGGATTACATTCTATCCAAGTAACTAAACAATCTTCTCCTATATATTGAAGAGATGATTCA
>JASDQU010948149.1:2220-16194 GCA_032191745.1 Picea mariana
TCAAGTGCTCATCTGGAATATCGGTTACCTTTATATTCAATCTTTGGAAGTTCTCAATGTGCTTGGTAACTGAACCCTTTTGCTTGAGATTTATCAATTGGCTAAAGAAGGTATTGCTCCTTGTATCCTCATAGTGTGCTATCATTTCTTCCATGAAAATTGTCCAAGCGACGAGTGATTTGCGAGAAGAAAGCCATCGATACCAAACAAAATGATTAGGTTTTAAATATAAACAAGAAACTCGTACCTTTTGTGTATGTGGCACATTATGGAGATCAAAGAATTGCTCCATCTGAAGTATCTATGTGATTGGGTCCTTGCCATCAAACTTCCTCATATCAATCTTAGGAATGTGGTTGGTCTTCAAACCAAAGTTGGAGTTTCTCCATTCTTGATTCACCTTCCTTGTGTCCTCATCATGAATTTCATGGGATGCATTTTTACTTTTGGGTATCTTCTCTGTTACGAAATTTTTCAATACTTCCATGATCTCCCCTTTCAAGCCATCCTCTTAGTATCCAACTTAGCTTCTATTGAACCCATCAACTTAGCTTCCATTGAATCCATCTTCTTTTGTAGTTCATTTATGTCCCTACGCATTTCTTCACCTTTATCAAGAGTCCAATTAAGATTTTCTGGGGGTTTATTTGGTGTAGAAGGTCTCTTTTTTGGTGGCATGTTGGCCAAGTATCTCTTTTGAATCTTGATTTTGAGGCAGTTCTTCTAGACAATATTTATTCTGTTCTATCTCCCAAGTTTTGTCCTTTCTGGGTATGAAACTTTCTTTTAGGTAGTTCTCTGATATTTCTTCTCTGCAATGCCACAGGTTTGATCAAATTGGATGTGCCAAGTGGAATTTACGGTAACTTCCTCACAACTTGCCGATTTTTGGCCTTTCCAGGAGATATCACTTGTATAGCATACCCCACACAAAATAATTGATATGAAATTCTGAAACTCACACCCACACTAACACAGATTGTCCACGATCCAATGAAACTAGTCCCACTCAATTTGGATACTCTAGCAAGAATTTATGTTTGTTTTACCTAGATCACCTTCTTGAGGCTGGTCAATAGGACTAGTTAGATACCCTATCTTACACAAGGTGTATCTACAAATTTAAGATGACCCAGAAATTTTTACCATAGATACCTTACTAATTTATGTAAATGGCCTCTAGAGTTCAGGGTCTCAAAAGTTACGGAAATGTTTTTATAGGGGAAATTCTGCAATGACTCATTTTAGGATGATTCCAGAACCCTATCTTGTACAGGCTATATCTCCAAAAGTATAAGGCCTCGGGAGCTAAATTTTGAGCCCAACGTACCTTGATCCATCTACTAAATATCCTCAAAACCGTTTCTTCTGAAACGTTGTAAAAACAAAGTTATAGCGAAAATACAACGGTGTCTTAGATGTAGCAGCGAAACCCCAAGACCTTGAGCTCTGAAACCATATGTTAAGAACCAAACATCAATATAGCATAGAAAAACCTCAGGAAAAGTAATCAACACCTTGAAAAAGATATAATTTCAGACAATGAGTCTCTTCGAGGGGGCAACCTCCTTTTACCCCACTTAAATGTTCAAGTACAAGATGATTCAAAATGAAAATCTCTCCTTGGTATATATAGGAGACTAGGAGGTATAATTACAACTAATGGCCTAAAGTCGACATAAATAAAATAAAATTACTAATATAATATGCGCCAATTAATGGGTAATGAGCCAATATTAGGGCTTAACAGTCTGTGTATTGATCCCTTTTAGTTTTGGTTCGTTAGTATTTTCAATTGCACGCACCTTTCAATCTAGTCAAAGTTCAATTAATGTCTCTTGTTACTGTAGGGGTATAAATCCTCATCCCAATGCCCATATGCCTCCAGCCTTGTGATCTAATTATTTGGTGTCAAGTGTCATGAAGGGTGATTCCTAAGATTGGGGGTAACTTTCAATTCAAGGCTAGGAATGACCAGGCCCACATCAAGTGAAGGAATAAAATTAAGAAGGTACATGTGTTGTCCCATTCCATGTCAACAACAATGCATCCATTCATTGGGAACACTAAATCCTAACAAATAGATGACTCCACCCAGGTTCCTGCAGTTACAATATCTTGTAATTGAACCTTATTTATTGATTATCCTCCTGGATGTGGGGGAAAACTACATTGATAGACATTGTAAACACCCTATTGATGACTCCAATAAGGTAATCAATTACATTATGTGTAACTATTTATTCTTGGCCTAAAAATTATCCTTCATAAGGGTCGATGGGTACAAATATAAGAGCAGATGATAATAAAGGGGTTTAACATTAAATATTGGTGTTAGAGAGATATTACCCAATATTTTATAGTGGATAGAAGAATGAATTGACTTTCCATACAAAGAAGGGAATTATAAATTATATTCATTGAGACAAAGAAATTGTTTTTTATCTAGAGTCAAAGATAAATCCAATATACCAAATTGAATGAGGAAAATAGTCGATTACATATTGAGTTAACAAATGAAGCATCTTCTTCTAGTTGGATTTCCAAACTATGTTATAAGTAAATGAGTACCATTTCCATAGTGTACTATTGAAACAAGTAGAAACAAATATTGTTATGAGCCCATCTTTACCTTTTTCATAAGGAGAAATCTATCAATGAGTAGATCATAGAAACTTTAATGTGCATCATACTAAGAATTTTATTAAAAATTACTTTGTGAAACAAGAGGCCACATCTATGTTTTATTCCAAAATAATTTTAGACAAGTCCAGGCCATTAGAGTTAACTTAAAAAATCCCAAGGAGGAAGAGGCAATCTTGAAGTTGTTCTCAGGTTTTCTTCTAGAGTAGAAAAAACACATCGAGTCAATATGAATATGCATTGTATGGAAATCCTGATTAGAAATAGAGAATATCCCCAAAAACATTTCTCTAACTTGAAATGACATCATTTAGGGATAAACCATTCCTAGAAGACCTTGGAAATGTGAAAGGAAAAGAAGGGGTCATGCTTCTAATAATATTATTGATGCAGGCCCCCTACCTCAATAGTGTCTACTGACCTCCCAGTCTCTGGATCTTATTTTTCCTCAAGCTGGAGCAGCTCTTTGATTCCCCGTTGGAATGTCCGTTACAAATCCACAGGTCCTTGTGAACTCCACCTCATGTGAATTATCACTGAGCGTGAGCTTTCCCCCATGTGATCATCGTCGATGACCACAGGCCTTACCTAAAGGCACTTCATGACTTCATGTGTCAGGTCTTTGCATGTGAGTCACCCCGACTCTCCGAACCTCTGAACTCCTGAAACTCCAAGCTAGAGCCTATATTTCACTGTCTCCTCCCTTAACCTTCCTCGATGTGACCCCTCGCTATGACCTAGGGCCAATCCACCAAGTGCTTCGGGACTTCACCCTTTGCATCTCTCGAAATCAATGCACTCCTCCTCTTCTGGAGCTCGATATGTGAACTCCCAATGTCAGATCGATGGTTTGCAGCCAAGAGCTTAGGTATATTCTCATGAATCGGGACTACACATTTCATGAAGTTGGAAAATTGATCACCTCTCTCCCTGACTTTCGATTTCCCTATATTTCTGAGCATCAGATCAATGACTCACAACTCCCCATGATCTAACGGTCTAGATATTCCCTCGCGAATCGAGATTTCGTGTTTCATGATTTTGGAGAGAAACTCCCTTCTTCCTTCACACCTCGAACTTCCCAATAGCTAATTTCTACCATCCGTATGGGCTCTCAATGACTCTTTTCCAATTAACTTGGCATCGTTCCTCCTGAGCTTTGGCAATGGAATTTAAACCTTGTCGTGGCACGCACTTGCGCTCTCCATGCAAACTTGCATTGGTTCTCCCTGAGGTTTCAAATTACTCAGCCTCTAAGGTGCTCTGACCTTCTGTGTATTTTCCAAAGACCTTATGATACCTTCCTGTCACATTTTGCACTCAACCTCCTTCTGAGCTTCTGATTTCTTCCGACTTAGAAGACTTTCTAAGTCTTGAAAGGTCTTTACCTTTGAACCTCCTGCAAGTCTGTCTCTCGGACTTCGAACACACTTATGAAAAGTGCTATCCCTCCTAAGCTTGGCCTTCGTGAAGGTTTTGGCTTCCCACACACTAATTGCATTTCAGGTATTCTCGATAACTCAGATTCGAAGGATTTTTGGAAAAGAAAGTCTCTCCGCCCTCCTGGTGTTCTCCTTTTGCTTGGTGCACCCCTTGCAACCAATTCTTATGCAAGTTATGATTTCTTGTGAATGAATGTGCACACCTTGCAGCAGTCACTTTTCACTCCTTGCAAAGGGAAAGTTTCGTGCTATCTCTTCTGAGTTTCAGAACCTAAATAGATTCTATCAACGCACTTCTTGCATTTTGTGTGCACACCTTGCACTAATTCAATAGAAGAGAAACAATTGAAACTTATTCTAGAATTCACAGTTTCATCTACTCATAACTAAATTCATTCATTCATGAAACACAATAACAAAGAATTGTAAACAATGTCGACACCATGCATTGGGTCAATTTTCCTCTGTTATCTTCATTCAAAAGTAAAATGGCTACAACTGAAATCAAAACAACAACTAAAATTCAAAAATCTCCTCCTAACTTGCAGCAGCCTCATTTGGGCATAGAAAACCTCTATTTATCTCAGAGGGTCCTTAGGGTTCCCTCCTCACTACTTGTCTACTCCAAAACTTAACCTTACATCTATCTTAGTCTAGTCGCATTCCAAAGAAGGAGTGGAAAATACCACTTCGCTCGCAATCGTCAAAGCATGCTTCAGAAGATTTTCCGGTGCTGAGTTCAGGCGTTCTTCAAAATATATCCTGACACTGAGTTCATTCATGCTTCAAAATATTCTCCGCAACTACCAGTGTTGAGAATATGAAAATATTCCCAGGCATTGAGTGTTCCTACTCCTCTTGCTCGCTAATGATGCTCCTGCATCATACTCCCCTTGACAAAAATTCATGGACTCCTGTCCATTATCTCCTGCACTGACTTTCCATGCTTATGGATATGAGATTCATTTTCCCAAATGGAATCTTCTATTGGGTTTCCATTCAACTTGACCAGATATTCAAAACAGGTCTTCCTCCTATTCTTTTTTCCAATCCTCTGATCAACGATCTTCTCCATCTATGGTTTTTATTCTATAGGCATTTGTTTCTCCCATTTAATATTCTCTTGATCTTCTGACCCCTCTGTGTCATATTTCCTGTAAGGATACAGGTCTGAGATATTGAATATGGGTGATATGCCCACATCATCTAGCAACTCAATATCATAGGCATTTGCATCAAACTTCCTCAAGATCTTACATGGTCCTATATTCTTAATCTTTAACGTGTTATATGTTCCCCTAGGGAACCTTTATTCCTGAGATGTGCCAGAACCTGATCTCCTACTTTAAATTGAAGTTCTCTGTGATGTTGATTAGATCTGTGCTTTTACTCTTGGTTAGAACTCCACAACTGTTCTCTTATCTGGCTATGGAGCTTCTTCATTTCTGTAGAAAAATATTTTTCTCCAGCGCTCCTGATCTCACTATGTTCCAAGTCTCTCAACTCAGATACTCCCCTGGGTTTCATTCCATATAATATTTGGAATGGGATCCTTCCAGATCTCCAGTTTGGTGAGTCATTGTATGCAAATTCTACTTGTGGTAGAATTTGATCCCACTGATTATGATGCTCAGTGACCAAACTCTTCAATAAGTTTTCCAAATTTTTGCTTACCACCTCAATCTATCCATTTATCTAAGGGTGATAAGATGAGGTGAAGGAAAAATCCATCCCCAACTTCTTCCACAGTGTTCTCCAAATGTCACCAAAAAATTTTGTGTCTCTGTTCGAGACAATGCTTCTGGGTAGGTCGTGAAGTCTCACAACTTCTTTGAAAAACAGATTTGCAACATGTGTTGCATCACCAGTCTTCTAGCATGGGATAAAGTGTTCCATCTTGGAAAATCTATCCACCACTACAAATATGGAATCAACCCCTCTTTGTGTTCTTGGAAGTCCCAACACAAAATCCATGATTATTCCATCCCAAGGCCTCTCTGTTATTGGAAATGGTTGACACAATCCAATGTTCTATCTTTTTCCTTTTGCATGTTGGAATATTCTACATCTTTTCACAAAATTTATCACTTCTATTCTCATACCTGGCCAATAGTATGAAATTCTCAACTATGCAAATGTTTTATCATGGGCGAAATTTCCAGCTAATCCTCCACTATGTTTTCCTTCAAAAGATTATCCCTCATTGAGCATTTTTGGTATGCATAACTAATATACCTTCAACAACAATCCCTCTTGAATCATGTACTCTATCCACTAGCTCTTGTCCCTCAGCACAAGATTTGAACATTCTTAATATGCTTCCTTTAAATCTGCATCATCACAATACATATCCTTAAGGTGTTCAAAACCCAAGGTCTTGACATGAAATTCATGTAGAATCAAACATCTCATGCTCAATGCATCAACAACTTTGTTATCATTCCCAACAATATGTTTTATGACAAAATTAAAATTATACATAAACTCAACCCATTTTGCATGCCTTTGATTCAATTTTTTCTGTCTGGTTATAAATTGTAAAGCTTGGTTATCACTATACAAGACAAATTCCTATGGGACAAGGTAATGTCTCCATTTCTTCAGGGCTTGAATTATGGAAAAAATCCTTATCATACGTGGAGTATTTTCTCTTGGTCTCATTCAGCTTCTCACTGAAATAGGCAACATGTCTATTATCCTCGCTCAAAACTGCTCCAATTACAACTCCACTCGCATCACATCTCACCTGAAATGTCTTTTTAAAATTTGGCAAGACCAGAATTGGTCGCTCTGTTATTTTATCCTTCAGTATGTTGAATCTCCTCTCGGCCTCCTTTGTCCATTTAAAAGACTTGTTCTTCTTCTTCACTGTATCCATCATTGGTGCACAAATGCCATTGAAGTCTCTGATGAGCTTCCTATAGAAACTTGCTAAGTTCGAAGCTCCTTACCTCAAACATACTCTTTGGTGACGACCGTTCTTTGATTGATTTCACCTTCTCTGGATCCATCTTCAGTTCATTTGAAGACATCACAAAACCCAAGTAAATGATTTTTGTCTTCATAAAAGAGGACTTTTTCATATTTATCAACATCCTCTCCTGCTGTAGTCTCCTCATCACTAGTCTTAGGTGTCTCAAATGCTCCTCTTTAGTCCTGCTAAAGATCAGTATATCATCCAGATATACAACCACAAACTTGCCAATGAAATATTTCAGTATTTCATTCATCAACCTCATAAAAGTACTCAGGAAATTTGTTAAGCCAAATGGAATAACAAGCCACTGATACAAACCTTCATTTGTCTTAAAGGTTGTTTTCCACCCGTCACCTTCTCTCATTCTAAGTTGGTGATACTCACTTTTCAAATCTATTTTAGAAAATAAATTTGCTCCACTTGAACAGTCCATTAGTCATCCATTCTTGGCAAAGGAAATCTATACCCGATGGTGATCTTGTTAATGGCTCTTGAGTATGTACACATTCTCCATCCTCCATCCTTATTTGGATTCAACACATATGGTATTGCGCATGGACTCAAGCTCTCTCTGACCAAACCCTTGTCTAACAATTCGTGGACTTGGTTCTTTACTTCCTCATTATCTTGAGGTGTCAATCTGTATGTTGCTTTGTTTGGCAGACCTGCTCCTGGTCTCAAGTCAATATGGTGGTTGATACTTCTGATGGGTGGCAATGAGTTAGGAAGCTCATCCACCACTATGTCAGCAAAATTATCCAATAATTCTTGAACTTCTTCAGGAAAATCATCCATCAAAATACTTGTAAGCATAACTTTGGGTTTCCTCACCAAAACAAATTGCATCTTCTGTTCTTTCTTGACTTCTTTCAGGAGTTCCTTCCCTCTCATGAGAAGTATGCTTGTGTTTACTTCCTCTTTCACTTTCTTCTCCTCTATTGGAAGCAACATGTGTGTTCTACCATTCTTATCCCAGGTGTATCTATTCTTCCTCCCATCATGAATGAAATTCCTATCAAACCGCCATGGTATTCCCAACAAAATATGGCATACATCCATGGGAATTACATCACATAGAATTTCATCTCTATATCCTCCTATCTTAAATTCAACCAAGCATTGTTTAGTAACCATTACCTGGTGTCCTTTCTGCAACCATGACACTTTGTATGGCTTCAGATGTGTAGTGGTCTCCATCTCCAATTTCTCCACCATCTTTGTGGATACTAAGTTATCAGTGCTCCCACTATCAATTATCACCTTGCATACTCTATCTTTAGTCTTGCAAGTTGTCCTGAAGAGACTATTCCTCTGCACTGGATTTTCAACTTCTGCCTCTGGTTTTAAGAGAACCTTCCTCAACATCAGGGATATTCCATCCTCTGCTCCTTCTGCTTCAACATCTCTTCTCTGTGCTTCTGAAATGTGAGCTTCACCTCCTGCTTATTTATTTTTCTCGGGACATTACCAAGACATGTTCCCTATCTTTCCATAGGCATAGCATCTTACTTCTCCTCCTTTGCTCCTTCCTCTTCCTCTAGAAGAACTTCTTCCACCACCCTGTCTTCCTCGAGAACTTCCTCCTCTTTCCGAGTGACTATCTGGTTTCTCAGTCTCATCATTAGACTTGTGTGCTTTGTCACAGGTAACTCCCTTTCCTTTGGTTGGGGCTGGGCTTTTATCTCTTTCTTGCTGCCTTTGTTTTCTGACCAACTTCTCCTCTGACTTTAGTGCAAACTAATAAGAATCCTCCACTGTCCTTACTGACATCATGCTGATCTCATCCTGGATTCCATACCTCGGTCCGTTTATATATCTGGAAACTTTTTCCTAATCTTTCTCCCTTTGTATAGTTCTTATGTTTAGCCTATATAACTCCTCTATGTACTCCTTAACTGTCATACCCTTCTTTCTCAATTTTTGCAACTTCCTAAACAGATTGATTTGATAATCTTTGGGAAAGAACTTAGCCTTCATCTTGGCTACCATTATTTCCCAAGCCTTTATCTTTTGTTTTCCTTTTGCTTCTCCTCTCAACCTACAGTTCATCCCACCACAGTTCTAAATGTCCTTTTAGCCTGGTGACAACCCCTTTCACCTTTTTCTCTTCATCGACATCTTCATAGTCGAAGTGTTTGTCCATGGATATTATCCATTCCAATAGTTCTTCAACATCTAAATTGCCTTCATACATTGGGACCTCTATCTTGGCTCTACCTCCCAATCTAACAACTACTCTCAACAAGTGTTCTTCAACAACATCCTCTCTTGCAACTTCTTCGACTTCTACTTCATTTCTATATGAATCGTTAATGTCTCCAGCATCCGGTTCTCTCTTTTTCTCTGCCTCCATCACCTCTAATCTTGCGTGAAGTTCTCACATATCCCTTTATATAGCCCAATTGGCTAAAGGTGGTTCCACTCATCTCTTCAGTGGCATTGCGTTCATTGTTTGTCACACATATAGTATAACTTCAATTTCTTTTGTCTCTCCTCCTTTGCTTGTTGTGTGCAAGAAAAAATTCAGATCTGATACCACTTGATGTAGGCCCCGTACCTCAGCAGGGTCTACTAACCTCTTGGTCTCTGGATCTTCTTTGTCCTTAAGTTGGAGAAGCTTATTGATTCCCCGCTGGAATCTCCAATACAAATCCATAGCTCCTTATGAACTCCACCCCATGATAATTAGCACTGAGCGCGAGCTTTCCCCCATGTGATCATCGGCGGTGACCACAGGCCTTACCTAAATGTGCTTCGTGACTTCGCATGTCAGGTCTTTGCGTGTGATTCACCTCGACTCTCCCAACCTCCCAAATCCCAAAACTCTGAGATAGAGCCTAGCTTGTGCTAACTTCTACGTTAAATTTCCTCAACATGACCTCTCACTATGACCTAGGGTCAATCCTCTGAGTGCTTCGGGACTTCACCCTTCACGTCTCCTGAAAGAAGTTCACTCTTCCTCTTATGGAGCCCGATATGAAAACTCATGACGTCATATTGATGGTCCACAGCCACCCATGATCCAATGGCTCAAGTCTCAGCTCGTGAATTGGGACTTCGCGTTTCGTGAAGTTGGAAAACTGATTACCCCTCTCCCCGACTTTTGATTTCTAGATATTTGTGAGCGTCAGATCGAAGGCTCACAACTCCCCACGATCTAATGGTCTAGATATTCCCTTGCGAATTGGGATTTCATTTTTCACTATTTTGGAGAGAAACTCCCTTCTTCCTTCCAGCCTCTGACTTCCTTATAACCAATTTCTACTGTCCATCCAAGCTCTCAATGGGTCTTTGCCAATTAACTTGGCATCATTCCTCCCGAGCTTTGGAAATGGAATTTAAACCTTTCCCTGGCGCACACTTGCACTCTGCGTGAAAACTTGCATTGGTTCTCCCTAAGGTTTCAACTTACTTAGTCTCTAAGGGACTCAACTCTTTTGTGTCTTTTCCAAAGACCTTCTGATGCCTTCCTGGCACACTCTACACTCGACCTCCTTCTGAGCTTCTGCTTTCTTCTGACTTAGAATAATTTCTAAGTCTTCAAAGGTCTTTACCTTTGAACCTCCTACGAGTTTTTCTCTCAGTGTTATCACTGAAATTTTGTCCGCACATGGAGACAAGAACTCAGCATAGTCAAATAGTAATGAATTCATTCATGGCCCTGAATTAATCTCACAGCATTCAAAAAAGGTCAAAAATTTAAAAGCGCTTTACAGAAGTTGGGCACGCGCGCACATGCGTGGAACGGGAACGTAGAATGTGTGCATACGCGCACAATGCGCGGCTATTAGCTCAAAAATCCATGCACCTGCTAAACGACGCATTTATGAATGTGGTTGGCCTCCCAACTACTTATGGTTCAGCTCCCAAGCTGATTTGACTTCCAAATCTAGGTTGGATCCGAATGATGGGCTGGTCAAAGACCTAATAATGCCCTAAATGGCCTCTTTTCACACTACAAAGCAGTTACACAATAACCCAATGCAATGCTATAAAAAGCCATGAATACACCTCATTTTCTCAAGGAATTTTAAGTAATGTTATGCTGCCTATATTGTTTTAAGGACTCTATCCTTGAAAAGAGCACATTGGCACCATTTCATTGAGCAATCCACCTCTCCATTGAGTGGATTTGCAAGGAGTTCTTTCATCACCATTTTCATTTTTCTTGTTGTAAGGAGAGAAAGCATGTGAGGGTCCAAGAGCCTTCCCTTGGAGGAAGAAGGGACTCATAGTCCCCTTTCTTCTTGGTGCTTTGATTTCATCAATAGATCAGCCTAAAAACATTGGTGACATGGGTCTTTTTGTGTTTATTATCTCTATGTACCTATGCTTATGATTTTAGTTTGTATTAGTTTAATTCTTGCTTATAGTTTTGTTTTTCTTTCTCTAAATCATTCCTCCACAGCTGCCATGCTCAGCAAGACCCAACTGGGCATGCAAGCACCTCTTATTTGCTCACCAAGGTGATGAAAAGGGTGCAACAGATTGGCGACTCCACTGGGGAAAGGTATAAAATTCCTACCTCATTTGGGTTTATTTTGCTCTTCTTTTAGTTTTTTTAACTTGCAGGTGCACTAACCAGCCTGGGCCGACCTACCAACCATCCAATTCAAAGGAGAATTGAGAGAAATCCACTCGTATTTTTCTTTCTCGGCCGCTTGTCACAAGTGCGTGGGTATTATACCCCACAGACGTGCCTCGTGCATGCATGCGCTTAAGTAACGACTTTTCTTTGCGTGCATGCACTGTCAGACTCATCTTTGTTCACGCACCTGCACTCTATGTGCCTATGTCTTCACTAGGGGTCGCGCATCTGAAAAAAATTTCACATTGTAAGTTGTTGGGATTTGGGGAAGGCCATTTGCCTTCTTAAAAATGATGTCAAGAATGTTTTAAAAATAGCACCACACTTAGTCCTCTCATCATATAAAGGGGTTAGTCAAACACACATAGGCACTTAGGAGGATAAAGATCAATTTCCCTTATTTGTTTTTTGCCACATGGATGGCTTGTTTTGACTTACAAGATAAGGTGGTAACCATTTTTAATCACATCTAACTTACATTGGGACTAGAAGATGAATTACAATCGCTTAGTATTCTCTTCTCTCATGCCTTCAAGCGACCTCGAGAATCAGAAAAAGATTGTGAAACAATTTCATCTCCCTTAACAAAGTTTAAAACCTTTAGGAGAGGACAACGACCCTTCTTGGGACCCCTCTTAGTTTTATTTTTTCAAACACATATTAATATTGTAATGGGCCCATACATGCCCACATGCTACAAATATAGGATAGTGTTTGAAATTTTTCTTTCTTAGATCAAAACACTAGGGAAGTTTAAAGGTTTGTAACGGGCCCATACATGCCCACATGATTCAATCTAGGATAGTTTCAAGCATTTTCTAGATTACATCACAATAGGGAGTTAAAGGATAGTAATGGACCCACATGTCCACATGCTAGCTTCCTAGGGCTTTTGAATTACTCAAGGTTGCACCAAAGGCACTTAGTTAATTAGATAATCAAACTCTCGTAAGGACCAAGTGAAGTCCACATGCAGCAAGGTGACATCTAATTCACTAAAAATTGGCACACTTTCACTCACACACAAAATTCACTTATCACTCACATAGCTTCTTCTTGAAACGTGGAGGTTAAAGTAAGTTTCCTCCAAAGGGATTCCGAAAATACCCCATCCTTTCTTGACGAGACTATCCACTCCCATTTTTAATCAAAAAGATTGGTTTGCACCCCCAACCTCCCAAAACAACTACAGCTAAAATCTTTCTAAAAACTCACTAAGTTTTCCTCCACAGGAGGTGCTAAAATAAATTTTTTAGTCTAGGTAGGATTTCGGGGATAGGCATCCAAATAACTCCCCGTTATCTGGTTCTCACATTGTCAAAACATAGAGGTTGTCAAATAGGGAACTGAAAATCCTCCAAGTCAAGTGTTCCAATCACCATAAGGTAGGGAGATACCCGTGAAGGGTTGAAGGCCGAGGTCTGGTTGTTCTGTGCGTCCCCCCTTGAGACACCCACCTCTTGGACGGGATCCAGCCCATGACCGATTTCTTAGGCCGAAAATCTAAATGCCACACTTTGACCGAGGTACCTAGTGACCAACTTTAGGACATCTACCCAGGTGGCAATTGTGGGCTGCAATTGCACCTTGATTGGAGTTTGTGTGGCTATTGGGAAGTATCGCTAGCTCTTTCAGGATATGCCCCCTTTACCCCTCATTATAACCAATTATTTCATCCTTCACTAGTTTTTCTTCCGGTGACTTCAGACCCCACTGTTGAGTATTATTGGAAGGTCTAGTGCTATTTGAGAGGAAGGACATTACGTCTTCTAGGACACGAGAATTTGCTTTCTTTTGATTCCCCCATGCGGAAAAAACCCACTTACCCACATATATGTTTCTTTCTCATTTTATGTATCATGCACATCTGATTACAGTTTGATTTGGATATATATATTGTGTAAACATTCAATGCAAAGGCTATTGTTTCTATATTTCTCTCACCACTTGTTTCACATATTCACACAGCTAGTCTGACATCATAGGGGAACCATAGAACCCTCGTCGTTCACGACGCTTGCTCAATATCCCTCCTATCTTAGGGGGAGTATCTGGTCATGCCCATTCATCGGCACCTCCTTCCCACACTCCTATGAGTGCTACTATCTTAGGATCAGCTTTGCTCAGCTCTACATTACTTCGGTCAACTTCCCAAGGACATCCGTTCACTTTCTCTCCTTTACACGAAAGCGGGGGACCCACTTCCTCTCAAGGAGGGAGCATCAACCCACCTAGTCCTCATCAAGGGTCAGGTTCACAACACACTATGGCCGGAGATAACCCTCCACCCCCACTGCAGATGCCATATTTGGCCTCTCTCAACA
>JASDQU010948150.1:3489-23721 GCA_032191745.1 Picea mariana
ACAAGTAGGTTTCCAATCAGCAAAGAGTTCCTGACATATTTCATGATTCATCTCATTGCAGGATACAGGCTGATAACCGAGAGACAATCTCTAGCAGGAATCAATACTCGCATTGAATTTCTCTCAAAACAGGTGATAAACTAATAGTTTGCTTGGTTGAAAATATAAAGAAAATCTGAGGTATGAACTTCTGCCTTGGTGACCCAAGTTAAAATTTTCAAGAAGATATTAATGAATATGACAAAAGTTTCATCTGCACTAATATTGTCACTTGATTTACAGTCAGAGGGTTACAAAATTACAACATAATTCTCAAGTTTTCCCTCTAGACAGAAAAAAAAACTAAAATAATAAAAAATATAAAAAGAAGGTTTTTAAAAGAAGAAAGATAACAATAAAAAAATAAATTCTTCCTGGTCTTCAAAGAGGAAAAAGATCTTCATTTTAACTCTGGAAACTTAAAAACAAATCTTCCACATGAGAATAGGTGAAAATCTTGATGATATTCCTAAATTTAACTGAAATACAAAGTATATTTGGACTAATCCTAACTACTTTAACCTCTTTAACAGATTTAAAATTATTGATGTCGCTAAAGGAAAGTACCTGGAAAATAAAATTCTTCATGAAAACTTCCTGGTAAGCGAAAGTGTTTTGATAGTTAGAAGAGGATTAGTCCAGAGTAATCAAAGTGAGTTAACAGACCTCTAGTGCTAAAATATAAATAGATATCATCCATGGTATACTTTATTATATACAAATTGATTGCCCCCACTTCATGTTTTAAAATATAAGACAGATGGTGAAAGAAAATTACATAATGATTACTCCCATCTAGTCCAAAGGAATTGATGAAAGGAAATTCATTCAATGATTTCCCTCATATCAACATTTAAATGCAAAGTTATTAATTGAAGTGGTGAAAGGAAATTCAATATGGGAATTAGATAACTTCATCGGGGTACTGAACAGGCTTGTTGGCAGTGAAGCAATGTCTATGATATCTATAAGGCTATTATACATGTATTATAATGTACCTTGGAAACTAATTCTTTCTTAGGCTAGATCTACATTCTAAGCTAACATGGGACTCACTGTTTAAAACATTAAAATCACTTTTCCTTGATGCAAATAAAATCAAACAAAGTCTAAGATTGGTTAAGGTTGTTTTGATTATCTCAAGCAATTTTAAAATCAGTTTTAAGAAAAGGAAGCATTTTAAGCCTGGATTCAAGATTGATGAATGATAAAGTTTTGAATGTTTTCAGAGATATGGATGAAGTCCCAAGTCCTTTTGTGTGTCTTCTTTCATAATGTCTTTCACAGAGATGCAATAATGACTCAATATACCCAATAAAGGCACTCGGTCTACTATTCTTCTCATCCCGCAAGGAAACGAGATCCCTAGATGGAGCCTATGTTGAAACATATATATTTTTCTAAAACGTTAGAATTAAAAACTTTCATTTTATTTAAATAAGGATAAATGTGCACTTGGATACTACCGTCGATAAAGTCTTCTGATTAATCCAATGGTATAAAATATTTTCAAGTCATGGAGCCACCCATTTGTTAAAAAGATAAATCACTAAAGACAACTTTCAAAGTATCGAGTTTTGGGGTTTCGCAATACTAACAATTAGACATATAAAGAAGCCCAAAGTTATGATATGTGAAGTCATGAAACTAGCTTAAGTTAAATCAGGTTAATTAAATAAATAAAAAATGATTAATGATAATTAATCTTATCACAACTTCACATTTCGAGAATGCTGCCTTGAATGATAATTTAAACTCCCAACATACGAAATCGTGAAATCATTAATTAATCACGATTATTTACAAAAGTTAAACATGATTAAGATTAATTAATCAATCGTGATTTCACAGTTCGGGGTTATAGCTTGAACAGAAGTAGGATAGCACAGGACCCAAAATCTCGAAGTGGATCAAGGTTAAACATAATTAATTAGTCATATAAACTCGATTTATTATCAAAATAAAACATTTTAATTTAACCATTGAGTTTATACTGATTGTGATACAGGTGATTTCAAATTAGATTTATACTTTTCCGATCACGAAAATTGACCATTAATGTTATTAAATGACCATCTTAGGGAAATGATTTCAAATAAGATCTTGCTTTAATACCTAAATATTTTTATTAAAACAACTAAACGTGTTGTCAATGGAGGTATATTTAGGTCGAGGCATCTAAGGAAAGAAAGACTTTTTCATTTTCAATTACATTCACGTTTTGGTAGAGCTTGGTTAACATGATACTCAGTCCTGTGCACTTTATGTGACAAATAACAAGTTTTTAAGAATTGTTACCATTCCTCCATGAAAAGAAACTAAAGAAACTAGTGAAAGTTCAGGCCAGAGTTCAGAGGTTTTTTCCAACACCTCACCTAGAAGTATAAACATAGTTAAAACCTAGATGAATGTATTCAACATCCTACAATATGAACTGGTAAACTTCCCTGATGATTCAAGTGACAATGAAAAGGAAGACTTATCTACCAAATAAAATACTATTGCTCAGTCAGAGATGCATAAAGTAACAACAAGGCCGAGTCTTTTACCCTACAATGACATGATTAAATGGGCATTGGATCATGTGGATATCCCAACTAGAACTATATTCAATTCTCAGAAGGTAGTTGTTGGGTCATTTCGGCCAAAACACATACAAGTGATGTATAAACTGTCTTCAACGCCAAACTTTGTTTATAATTGCAGTTTTCTAGTGAATTTTAACAAGAAGGAGTGTGATCAATATGGAAAGAGTCTTTGTGACTTGATCAAGGACTGGTGTTCATGCCCCGAAAAGTTCAGATCCAATTCTCATGGCATATAATCAATCTCATCGCTAGAACCGTAGTTCATGTATATAGCCATGATGATGTGTAGACTCTATGGAAAAGAGAACACAACCCATTTATTTCTACCATGGGTACCCATTATACACACAATAGTGAAAGGATATTCTTTTGACTAGGCCAAGATATT
The DNA here is from genome assembly GCA_032191745.1 of Picea mariana. NCBI lineage: Eukaryota > Viridiplantae > Streptophyta > Pinopsida > Pinales > Pinaceae > Picea > Picea mariana. The sequence continues at coordinate 6,505 of JASDQU010948150.1, forward strand.
GTCAGATAGTTTGGCTAGTGAAATTACAGAATACCAGGCAAAGAAATCCAAAGGGAAATCAAATTCATTCTTCATGTCAGCTTATATTATGGACGCCATCTATTTCATGACACCTTTACCGCTGATGGACTGGAGTTGGACTCCAAATAGTGTAGAACCAATTCATATTTATCATTCAAAACTCTAGGAAGACAAGGCGAAGGATTTCTTTTATGAAATTTGTAATTGGGTAGCGGTATCGATGCACACTGCTATATTTGGTCACCCACCTCCTAGAATTTTAGACATAGTTGTGGCTAACCTGGATAAAGTGGAAGACTGGTACATTGAGGAACACTTCTCTTATATCAGACTTTTCATTTGTTCATTTCCCCCATATGCTTTACCACAATTTTTACCAAACTGACTGGTGTGCTGCGAGGTCACACGACAAACAATACTCGGTGGGATTAGAAAAGAACTCAAATAAATGCAGAAAAAGGTAAGGCCATCTTTTCCCTTATAGATTGGTGCATTTTCTTTATTGGATTTTGGCCACTCCAAAGTGGAGGTTGTGGCCCTAGAAGAAATAAAGCTGGTTAACATTGAATTCAAGAAGCATGACCTGTATAAGGTCGTGGGTAACCATATGGGCAGTTGCAATCTTAAAAGGTACGAACATGAAGAGTCCCCACAGGATGAAATGTTCTGAGGGGTGAAATATTACCCAAAAGTTCTGAGCCAAGTTCGAGCTCTATCACCTGATAAAATGATTGATTTTTAGAACTTCCAAAATCACCGAAGAAGTAGTCTTCCGAAATTATTACAAGGGGAAAATCCAATGTCTCCAGCTACATAGCAAATAGAAACCCAAAATCTAGAAGTTGTAAGCTCTAGCAAATAAGAATCCCTAGAAAACTTAGAGAAATCTGAGGTCTCGACTCAGCAAGAAGATATACCGAAGATAGAGATATTAGATAACCAGACCAAATGTCAAGTAGAGACACTAGCAAAGAAAGGAGAAGATAGGACATTGTCTTCATCAGATAAATAAACTACATATGGAACCAGAAAACAGTTATCTATAGAAATCAACAGCCCCATTCAGGTTGTCACGCCATTACAGCTCACCAAAGGAAACCCTAATGCAGAGGTAATACTCATAGGAGATATCATGCCTATCCCTATTGAAGAGATACCTCCTTCTGATTTATTTTTCATTAAGAAAAGGAAAGTTGTGGTGAAGAAAGAAATGCACCAGAAAGAAGGTGCAACTATCAAAAAGAAAAGAGTACTATTGGATGGAGAAAATTTGGAAGAAGAATAATTTGCTACAGAGGTAGCAGTCTCTTTGGGAGATTTTGTAACAACTAACCTGTTCTCAGTTGATAATCTGAAAGAAAATCTAAAGCAGAAGAATCAGGTGATAAGTCAGTTGCAAAATCAAATAAGGACTACAGAAAAGAATGTCAGAGATGAAGTCAATAAAGGGATGGAACAGGCTATATCTAGTGATAAACAAGAAATCCAACTGCTCAAGTCTAGTCTTGATGATATGCATAAGAATATGCAAGGGAGAAAAATATGAACTATCCAAGAAGATGAGTTGGTAAAACAATTACAAGACAAGGTCAGTTCCACTAAGAAAATGGTTGTGGATATAGCATTGTTTCAAGCTCAAGCATTGGAAGTGGTAAAGAAACTAGAAATAGCACAACAAAGCCTTCTTGCTAAGGTATAAATCATCCAAAATCATTTTTAGGAAGTAAACCAATCATTGGACAATATTGGTTTCAAAGAAAGAGAGGCTACTGAAGCCCGAACCACTTTTCAAGAAGCGGTTGTTTCATCTGCTAGAGAAGAAATATCTGTAACTCCTAGATTGCCTGTTGTAGAATAGGTTAGAGGTGATATAATATTAAATACATGGGAGGCCAATATAACTGAGAGTAAAATAACGACCAAGGAAATAAAATAGGATTGTGAAGAGATTTTTCATTTTCTTAATAAATAATCACTAGGCCTAAGAAAGGATGATTGTTCTAAAATACTAGGACAAATCAACATTGTAAAGCATCAACTTGACATCAAAGAAATCTTAGAGGCAACTCAGGCTCAAATTTCACAGCTAAATAAGGTTGACATCACTCAAATAGATAGATGGCTGGTAAAGCCAAATTTACAGTTACAGTCAATGACTTCTGAAGATAAAAGGACAGAGGACAGGTTGCCACAATTACAAAAAAAGTTGCATCTTTTTTAGGCAAAATATGTGATAGAACCTTCTAGAATAGTAGTTCAATTTCTAAGCAGGTGTGTGGAATGTCTTGAGCAAGGAAAAGGGAGTACTTCAAAGAATCAATGAAGTAACATGTACATGTTTGTTTATGTCGGTATGAGAAAAATATAGAGAAGAACCAAATGAAACATTTCAGGTTTTCATTTCGTAACCGCTATTATCTAGGAATAACGATAATTCCAACCGCCTAGGATTGAGAACCTCTTATATAAATATATTTTCAAAAGACTAAAGAAAGGTTGAATTTTTTCCATATGTAGTTGAGAAAGATCTCCTAATTGGTGATTAATACAAATACAAATCAAAGATTCCACATTTCGTTCATTTGAGTTATGTGTTCTTTTGTCTTTCCACATTCCATTATCTTTTTTATATATCTCATTGATGAATTCTTCATCGTAATTTAGTACAACATCTATTGTGGTTACATTTCATTTAGTAATTTAATAGCGCACATCTTTTCCTCTATTTTACTATTAGTACATACAAGACCTATGAGTTAATTGGATTGCTACATTTTATGCTTCATTTAAGGTTATATCATCTATTTTCTTCTTCTGTAGTGAAGTAAGATTCTTCTTTAATAGATGCCTTGATTTGTCTAATAGATTTATGTTTTTCTCTCATTACACCCAATGCTTTTAATTTTAACTCAGACACGAAAGACGACCTCTGAGTTGTTATGTTGTTAATCCATTTTTAGGAATTTTTCTCACATAAAAGAGGTAGAAAACACAAACATTAAAACTTCCTTTATTTCTTGATGCCTTGATATTATACTTTGAAGCCTTAAGTATAAACTCAGGAACAACAAAGAAAAATATTTGCTAAGCAGAGATCCTCTCTACAAAGAGAATTTATATGTTTTTGAACAGTAAACAATGATAAATAGGAAAGCTTACAACAAATCCTCTACCACATCAAGAATCTATCAATCAAAGGAAAATTGTAATCCTTAAAATATGAAATACATTCAAACAAGAAGAACAATATAATAGAGTACATAGAATTTAGATGTGTCTGAACAATAAACAATGATAAATAGAAAATCTTACAATAGATCCTTTACCGCATCAAGAATCTATCAATCAAAGGAGAATTTTAATCCTTAAAATCAACAATACTCTCAAACAAGATGAATAATATAATAGAGAACATAGATGACAAATATGATGAAAAAACTCATATGAATCTTCAATAACAATACAATTTACAGCTATATGCCCCTCCAACTTACAAACTAAAATATACAGTCATAAACATTTCTAAAAACTTCCTTCGGTCTTGGGATGAACCCCCTTCCTATTATGTCATTCATCATATGCATTTATAATCAAAATATTCCACCACTACAATTTGGCCCTCGTCTTCTCTTGTATATCTTGTTCCATATGTCAGAAGGAAACTATGGTCAGTATGGGATTGCAGGAGAAACTACCCTTTGTGGTACTTCGGGATGATAGTTTTCTGTCTCTTTGGCCAGGACCCCCATGCTTCCACTTAAGGGGGAATTCGATTGTTCAACCAATAGTCCTTCTTTCATTAACTGATTTCTCCTTGGGATCATGATGAGGCTTAACGCCTAGTTTGTTTCCACGCACTACTCTTGGATTGGGCCCTATATAAGCATGTGATTTTGGAAGTTTCCAAGGGCGGTTTGGGTCCACACTGCTTTGAACCCCACAATTCACCACCAAATACCATGTACCTCTTCTTCTATACCATGGTTTAGATTGCGGGACCTCTCTATAATTTTAACATTCGAGCATGTTTCGTCCCCACAATGAAGTGTGGCCTTTGATCTATTGCAATCTTTGATCTGGGAACACCCTTCTATTTTAGTTCCCCTGCTATAATTTATCTGTCTTCCAACTCCATAATCCTTTTAATCATGTTTAGATATGTCCATCCAATTTTGGTGCTTGGGAGCTTTGAGGGACGAGCAAGAATATCTCCCGAGGGATGATCTCCTGAACCTGATGTGGTGTCTCGATGTCATTGTGTTATCACAGCTACTGATGGATGAGCGCCATGTGTCTTGGGCACTTTTATACTTTAGTCTTTGGGGGTTTTGGATTGTGAATCATGAAAAACTCCCAGAGTGGTACGAGCCCGGAGTGACGTGGGATCTTGAAATGAATGTTATGCGTCCTCAATGGATAAGTTCCATGTGCCGAGTTGAAAAAAAACCGTGGAGTGGTAGGGACTCAAATGATGTGGCATCATGACATCACTTCAGGACTTCGGCTCTTTGAGGTGCTCAGATGGAAATCTCCTAAAGTAACTTTCTCCCGATCGACATGTGATCCAAAAAGATATTTTAATGACTGCGGTTGAGTTATTTTTGCATGCGTTTATTAACCATTTAAGAAGCTAATGAAAGAGGATGAAGATAAGAGGATTATATCATAGCCATAAATAGAGAATTGAACATAAGAAATAAGAACAACAAACCATAACAAGAGAAGTAATAATGGAGTTCGACACAAAATTTCCTACGTCTCCGGGCCTTTGTCTCAGTGGGGGAGGCTTCTTTATTTCTATTCAAATATCAAAAATACATCATAGCAGTGCCATAGGGATACAAGACTGATCTTTTCTTGTTCTTCCATATTTCTAGAACCCAGCAAAAGAAACGACACTCAAAATGGATGTCCGGAGCTCCCAGAAATGGCCCACAAGTGTCTTCTCCTCAACAACTTCCCTGCATAAAAATGGCTTTGTCTTTTCTTTGCTTCAGCATAACTCTTCTCTAACTATCCCCCATGGCCTCAAATAGGCCTGGTTTTTATAGATCTGAAGTTGGTTATCCTTCCCCAACTTCCCCCCAAAATCTGAGCTAAAAAAGAGTCCAATATCTCCCAATAATGGCTAAAATCCTCAATAACAGGCATAAATCAATTAAAAAATCCCAAAAGCATAGTATAAAACCTACTTTTTATTAAATATAGGGCTAATCCCCTTATACCTAGTGCGTGCCCCCATTGTTTGATCACATGTAGCTACATATGGCCAAGCACCACCCCAAAGGGTTGCGCGTTGGCCCATAGTCCGAATATAGTGGTCACATGCCAAAATCTCATGGGACTGAGTCCTGAACCCTGCACTAATAGCCAAACAACAAGCACCAGTTTTATGGGACATTTTTGGTGGAACCCTTGAAACCTGGGGCTAAAGGCATATCTGCGTGCCAAATATAAAGCGCCAGTTCTATGGCGTAGCAACCGGACTGAAGCCTGGGTGGTATAACTGCGCATGTATGGTGGAAGGTGTATGGCGCATGTGCCTCACAGAGTAATGGTCATAGAGCCCAAACAAAACCATAGGCTGGGGCTTATCCCTAGTCCCTTTCTGCCCAACACATATTACATACACTTTATTTATAATAAAGTGGGTATGACATAATAAGTCCCACCTTTGGCGCATTGGTAATCCGCCCCTTTCTCAAAGCACTGTTCGGCCAATAGGTCATGGGGTTGAACCCCATGAGCTCCAAAATAATTTTTCCATTCAAACTAGTGATGGGGTGCCATGTGGCAGCCCATGTCCGGGCCACATGGTGCCCTTTCATTGGTCCTCAACTACCACTTGTCAATGCTGCATTGGTCCCTGTCTGCATCATCTGCCCAATCACCGGTCACCACATGTCATCACCTGCCTCTACCATGTCAGCATAATGAAATAGATTTGGTGACATCATGCTGATGTCAACATTGACTTTTTTCCAGTTGACCTTTGACTTTTTAGCTGTTTGGGAAAATGGCCAGAGTGCGATAACTTTCGCATACATCGGCTATTTAAGAAAGTAAATATATGGCCAGAATCAATGTGATGAGCCGGTCACAATGGAATTGGTTTGGTCCGATTCTGAGAACTTTAATTTTTGAGCCTTTTTTATCCCTATCAGGCTTCTGGATCCGATTTTGGATCAACATGGTAGCCTCTCATTTCTAAACGTAGGCATGAAAATCCCCCGAAGTGACTTTATCCTGGTTGACATGGTAGTCTCTCATTACTTTGGCACTTCGGGCTTCGAGATATTTTGAATGCGGGAATGATTATCTCCCGAAGTGACCTTCTCCTGGTTGACGTGGCGGCCTCTCATTACTTCAGGACTTTGGAGCTTATGTTTGATCATTAATCCTTGTGCGAATTTGAAACTATGAATACATGAGAGTCATTAATCTGAACTACACATGGGATCTCCACCATTGAAAATTGAACATGCTTTCTTTCTTGTATTTCAAGCCCGAAATGGACTGCTCTAAACGCTGCATTTTGCTCATAGTTTTTTCCTGTGCATACAAAGGACTTGACCGGCCTGACTTTATCAACTAGAAGGGGAAAAAATTATAGGAAGGCATGCAGAAAAGAGAGAGACTCAACAGAGGTGTGGGCCTTGGTCTTAACAACAACTACATATGACCCATGACAACTTTATGTGCTAACACTTGGGGATATTCAAAGATAGATTGGTCTTTTTCTAGGATTAATTACATGTCAAAATGAATTGGTCGAGAAGGTGTCTCAAAGGTTTGAATGGAATGGAATCAAGCCACAATGTTTTCTGTAACAGATACTTAATATACCTTAATAAATCAAAATACATGCAATGTACATGATATTGTGAGCATGGAGCTCAACTCCCAAATAGATAAGATAAATTATTTACAAAATAACTCCTTAAAGATGGGAGAACATGTTATAGAAAGATTTTCCTCACCATATACAAATTTTCTCAGAAGGCCTTTTCCATTTCCCTATGTAGACTTGAAGTCCCTTTTTGCATTTCCCAGAGATAAAAATAATATTTTCCACATATACATGCCCTAACTATTATACAACATGCATATATGCAGGTTGCACCATTACATCCCGCGTACATCGGGTTTTGTGCCCAAAAGTAAAAAATGGTGTCGGGTTTCCATGTCATGTCACAAGATCCATGATCCATGACCTTCCATATACTGGAAACGTTCTGAATCGACCCTTCAATTCCATTTGAAGGCTATAAATGGGCCATATCCAAGATGTGGAAAAGGGGAGAAGAATTCAACTTTGAGAGAAAAGTTACTCTGGAGAAATTATTCACTTCATATTGAGTCTGCATCCCTTTATCCTCTTAAGTCTAAACAAATTGTTCAGCCCCCAAGATCTTCCCTACTTGATTGAGAATCTCATTGTCTCTCTTATATGAGCTTGTCTTTGGTGGAGGCCCAACTAGAAGGGACTTAGTTTCTCGGTTCTGAACCGTGCCGACACAAAAGTTTTTAATTCATACACTTCTATTGATTACATTTTAATAGAAATACTCTTTTCTCATATAATTAATGTCTTGCAAATATTTGAATTGTTATTCCATGGGAATATTTGTTATGAATATTGATGGATTATGCTATTGAATGTGCTAACTTTATATATTATCACCATATTCTTGTGTATCTTGGTTTTTGAGGACAAGTTGCAGGTGTATTTCTTTAAGTCAAGTGCTAAATAATGGACTTCATCGAACTTCTCGACAAGGTAGGATATTTATCTTTTCTTGTTAGCATGAGGGTTGCAACAAAATGGTACATAGATCTACCATGGGGGACATACAAAACTTTTAATCAGATGGTCTTAGTCTTCCTCAACCACTTCCAATTGTTGATTCGTTATGATGTTGGCATAGAACTTTTGGCGGCCTTCTGTCATGACATAGCCACCCATATCTCGGATCACATCCAAGAGTGGCATAGATGAAAGAGGTTGATAAAGGACTACATACCTCCAAAATTCCTTCTAGAGTGGTTCCTTAAGTCTCTACAACCTTGTATTTCGAAGGATGTTTCTACATCTGGGGTTACATCTGAGGAAGAAGTGATTTTTAAATCCCAACAGTTAGATATTATATACACTCAATCTGGGATGTTATATGAATTTATTCTAGATGCACTACAGTCAAAATATGACCCTAGACAAAAGCCCCGTGCCTCATGCTGATGGCATTGTAGGATCCACAAATGTGAAATATGCAGACATGGTGACAAGCTAGTTGAAAGAGTTGTCTCTAAACTAGTCTGTAGGAGGGCCAACTTCGTCTGTGTCCTCCACTCCTACTCAGTAAGCAGATGTACATTCTGTGCAATCGTCAACCAACTCGAATGGTAACCAACAAACAAGAGGGAATAAAAATAAAGGACATGGTGACAATTGTAAGGGTGGGAAAAATAATAGTAAACCCAAGGACAACGGTAATAATGAGAAGTCGAATAATAATGTTGGTGAGGGAAAGAAAGAAAGGAAAAAGGTGAAGTTTCCTTGCAAGCTTTGTACAGATGATCACCTTACCCACTTGTGCCCCAAAATTGTAGAATCTATGAGGCTTTTATCTCTACCTCCCACTATGCTGACTAATCCTTTTCCACATAATCAACACATGGCCTCGAGCTCATTGAATGTCGGAAATGCGGTGAGTGGAAGTCAAAACCCACCGATGCAAGACAATGACCATATATGCATAAATATGGTTAAGTCAGAGGTTAATGTAGCCACTCGGTCTCATGATTACAGTTCTTTATAGAATTTACCTGGTCTAGAGTCTCCCCCTCCTTCGGAGACTCCTTTATAGATCGAAAAACCAGAGCCCCTGCCTCATATTTTGAAAGGAGTAATCAAGCACTGTACCCACAATTCTAATGCTAGAGCCACCTAGAATTACTCTATTGTTGAGGATTTGGGTCAAACCCCTTGTGCAATGTTGGCTCTGGAGGTACTCCAGACATGTACTTCACATAGGAATGCCTTGTTATCTGTGTTAGAAGCTCTAGATCCCTGTGGCTCTAAGGTTATCAAGTTTGATGTCACGGATTTGAAGCCTCTCTTTCCTTACAATGTGGCATTACAAATCCAAGCGGGTTACTCACCTGAGGGTATATTGGTGTGGCTGGGAGCTTAGGGCCATATTTTCTGGGAGCTCTCCAATAGACCAGGGACATCACACATGTTGAAACTTGGCTTCCGTCGCTTGGGTTGTTTACTCACTTGATGGTATACTAGTGTCTTTAGGTGGTGTTTTCCTAGGGCCATCAACGAATAATGTGGTTGAATATAGCATCATTATAGAAATTTTGTGCGATGCAATTTCACATGGTATTCACTCTTTAGAAGTTCTCCTAGACTCCTCGTTAGTAGTATGTCAGTTGAACGACAATTAGTGTGTGCGAGACCCTACTCTACTCCAACGATTCTTACGGGTACAATTTTTGGAACGACATTTTGATTTTATTAATTATCATCACATACTTGGAAGTTATAATTATGTATTTGATGCATATGCTAATTTTGTTTTAGATTGGCATTTGTCACATAACTAAAGCAAAGAAAACACTTTCATCAATGTACACATTGTAATATAAATAAATCCAAAGACCAATGTTTTTATATATATTTCATCTCTCCAATAATATGGTCTTATAGTACAAAATTGGGGCTTACACCATCAAAATACATATACAACCAATCATACAATAATCACGACATCTACGCCTGTGGCACTAGATGTGTGTCTTCTAGCGGGAGAAAACCCCATTTAACCACACTAGGGTTCAAGATGTAGACAGAGCAAATAACCATCTAAAATTCAATCAATTCTACTCTACCCAAAACATACCAAAACTAATGTAAAGAAAGCAAATAGAGAAGAGATCGGGTAACTATACCTTTATTCCATGTCTGGTGATGATCTCCTCAAGCTTGGAAGTTCCACTGACTCCATGTCTCCTCCCAAGGATGACCTGCATCCAAAGATAGAAAAAAAAAAGAACTACAAGCATGATATTCTATCCTTAAGTTAGGGTTATATATAAAATGTCAAGTATAAATCAATAAAAATACTCAAAACACCATCATTTGGGACAGGAAAATGTGATTCTTTTATTCATAATACAAATATTATACCTTACAATCTGAGTCGGCCACTGTTCTGCGAACTTGGTTCGGGCTCCTGCTTACCATGCTCCAAGTGCATCTTGAATGAACTTCTTCTCTCAACCTTCTTATCACCTCTATGTAAGGGAATTGGTTTAATGGAGGAAGAAGGGGCTGATGAGGGAACACTAAGGCAATATCTCACAAAAGGAAACAATATCTTGGGAAAGGAGGGGAAGTGAAATTGGGTAGAGTTTTACTATTCTTATGCTTAGATTAGAAATGAGACCCCAAAAAATCCTTTTATATGCCAAATGGATGGTTATTTTCTTGGGTGATGGGCTATAGCAGATGGATTAGTTGGGAAACCTCTAATCGCCCATAAATTTCAACAAATTCCTTGCAACTTTTGCAAGCATACGCGGGATGTAATGTTGCAACATGAGAATGTACGTGAGTTTTAGTGTTGTAGCAAGCATATTTGCATGGGCTGTAATGGTGCAGGGCACACACATCTTCCAAAAAATGGTTTTTTAAGAAGAGTTTCTCAACAATGCTTTGGCAAAATATGCAAGTAAGAGAGCCAAGGCCATGTATGCGTGAATAGGGAATTTTAGGGCTATAACAGATGCCCCCTAATGTGTAAGGTTAGAAGAGAAACTGATGGATGAAATAAATTACAATATCTTCACCAATGTACGAGATTGAGTGAGCTCGAGACCATACTTTGGGAGGTGCCATATGAAAAGCAACAATTGTCTCTCCGAGGTAGGCACACCCATGCTTGGGATGAACGAAATCATGGATTCCAACCAAATACACTACATATCCATGTCATATAACTATATAAAGTGTATCCGTGAGCAATACACAACAAATCTACATCTCAAAATCAGTCAAAGATATACAAATAGAGTATCCATCTTCAAGAAGCTAGTGACACCCAATGGTTGGAGATCATGTCTTCAGAGCTCGAGAAACAACTTCAAGATATTCAAAACTTAGGTAGGAGTACAATGGGAGTGTATAACTCACTACCTTGAGGTCTTCAATGGCTCGTCAAGAAAAGACATGAGGATATTGATGATCAGGCAGAGAACTTCATCGATTTTGAATTAGGACTTGACTAGACTGTAGCACCCTGTTTCCCCCAGTCTGTGAAAATAACTATACTGGCCAAGTATTGTGGCAAACTCAGAAATGTGAATGTGTGATGTGAATGGACCTTGTGAAAAAGGTTGATGAATGTAAATGATATTATAAATATATATATTGTAGGACTGCTGAGAGGGGGATGTGCTGAAAAAGAGACCATGATGGTTGAAGAAAGGTGGTAGAAGGCACCTGAAAAGGTGGCATTAACTTCCACCGAAACCAATACCGTATTTAGACTTCACTGGCCCAGAGAACCAAGAGCAGCTTGATGGCCCCGAATTAAATGACTCACCAGGTTGGTAGGTAAAGGGATCCTCATGAGTAATGAGGGATGGGGGTGAACCGCCCATCCATAGAGTCCTCAGACCTCACCACCATGAGGAAGATCGTGCCACACACAACCTCATAGAAAGAAGAAAAGGCAGGAAGAGTGTGCGATCAAGGGGGTAGACGTGAGGGAAAGAAGGAGGAAAAAATCTGGAAAAATACAGAGTGAGTGATAGCGGAGAAGAAGGAGAGTAACCTTCATTCTCAGTCACTGGCAAACAAAGACTCAGTCTCATAGCATCGTGGTCTCAGTTCAGGGGTGGTTAGTGGTAATCCGTTGGGAGTCGTTGAGCCTACGGTTGGGTGGAAACAAGAACCCCTCTTAGTATTTGCAATCACATCTGGTGTTATTTGTGATAAATGTTTTATATCTTGTATCTTGAAGTTTATATCCTGATATGTATTCTCATAGTTTGTGCAATTTATAAATGGTTTGAGTATAAGATTGTCTGTGCGGTGTTTTGATTAGAAATAGTGGTTGCATACTTTTACTAAAAGGACCACATATGGCTTATGTTTATAGATAGATTTATATATAAGTATATTGAATTAAATTGGGACTTCAAGTCTGCTTTCGGGAAATCTATGCTCTTATCCGTCTTAAGTAATACCCTGGATAGATCTCCCCATAGAGACACCCTTCTTGGAAAGCTTACCAAGAACCTGAAAAAAAAAGGATTTGAAGGCACAAGTCTTAGTAACCCTGTACGAGGAAGAATGATCCTCTTGAAATCCCGAAATGGCAACATAGGGATAAGTATCAATTGACGGATGAGATCCTGTCAGAAGATCTGCGGTCATTCATGACCGTTAAGTTGGAGGAAGAAATGAGAGCGTTAAATTCCTTAACCCTTTTCCTTTACCTTCGTGAGTAGCGAAGAAAATTAGGACCATAGATCCCCAAGGTCCATGGGATTATCTGGACCATTGGTTTTTCCACGTCTAGGGAGCAGCAGGAGAGTGCACAGTGCGAGACGGATCTGAGCCATCAGATCTTAGTTAGAAAACCCAACAACTGTTGGATCTGTCAGGAGCTGCATGAGGGTTAAGCCCTCGTGAACAGAGGCGAAATTCCCGAAAGAGGAGTTGGTATCAGGATTTCAGACTTTGGTATTTTAGAAGTCCTGATGATGAGAGGTCGGGAAACTTCCCAATGAAAGTCCCAAAATAGATCTGAGCCATCCATCCGGGAGGAGGACACGTGTTGCGAGATCACCCATTTCAGGGATTCAGACTTTGAGATTTCGGAGGTCTCATTGACAAGAGATTAGGACACTCCATGGTGGAAGTCTCGAAATAGATCTGGACCATCCGATTAAGGGAGGCCACATGTCGTGAGATCACCCATTTCGAGGGTTCAGACTTTGGGATTTTGAAGGTCTCGAGGATAAGAGATCAGGACACTCCAAGGTAGAAGTCCCAAAATAGATCTGGACCATCCAATTAAGGGATGACACCTGTCATGAGATCACCCATTTCGGGGATTCAGACATCGAGAAAAAAAAGAGGAAGGTGAGCATTTTGACCTTGCACCTAGCGAAGTCCTGAAACAACTTGGATCGTCCATCCATGGAGAACACATGGTGGAGATCGAGGACCCATCAGTATTTCAGATACCGGGGATTCGAATTGACAGAGGATTTGTGTCACCGGGGGTCACAAGTCATGAAATCATGAAACAACTTGGACTATCCATCTGAGGGAGGACACGCGGCAGAAATCCAAGATTTCGAGTAAATCCCAAAAGGAAGAGTCCATCGGGATTTCAAAAATCAAGAATTCGGGAGTCCTGTTGACAAGAAGTCGGACTCTTGTATTGATAAGTCCCGAAGGGAATAAGACTGCGGTCTTATGAGAAGCGGTCATATAGGCCAAGGCATAGCCCAAGTGGCTAATTGCTGATCGAAGCCTTTTTTGACATTACGGTGTTTCGGGGTTTGCAGAGTCGAAGGACTCGACCTGCTTATATTGTTGATTCATGAAATGCGAAAAGGCACATAGTTGTTTGGCCTGTGATCATGATCAACGATCGCATGAAGGTGGAAAAATGGAAGAGCTAGCCTGTGCTAAGCCCTGTAGGATTTCGGGGATTCTGTCCCTCGAGAAAAAGGTGAAAAATTTATTATGTCGTAGTGGGTGTGTGAAAAATTGGTTTCAGAGAATGGTTACAACACTTGGCCTACTTGGGCTTAGGTACAAGCCATGTAAGAAGATATTGTTATCTGCATTTTCTCTTTAAGGAGAAGGGTTGCAGAATGAAACTGTAATTTGGAAATTTTTCTGTAACCCCTCTGTTAAAATGATAACTACTCTTATAGGAGTAGGGATGCACTGATCGTTATCACTGATAAGATCTGAGTGTGAATGACAGAGGTGGAATAAATTGTGCTATGAAGCTACACGAGCTAGACAAGGGACATGAACTGCGTTGTCTTATTTTAGTGTTACGATGGCTACCTACTAAAGCAGGTAGAGTCTCTTGCAATTGAGATGGCTGGTTAGATAAGGATTAAGACCCAAATGAAGAACTCCTTCATGATTGGTAAATCTAGTAGGGACTGGTAAGATCCTTAGAAAGTTATGATCATTGTATTATTAAGAGACTAAACCCTGAGCATATAATTCCTCATGATTGAAAGTACTGGTGAAAATATGTAGGGTCAGATTTACCTAACCTATAATGGTTAGAATCAACAGTGAGGATAACCTGTTTGAGGATTCCTTTGGGACTGTTTCTTTTTCCCAAAAAGTGACCCTTGTTGGTCGTTTCCATAAGGAGAGGGTAACATCATATGAGTCATGACTATGAGACTAGTCCAGTAAGAAACCTAAAATCTCAGAAGAGATAATGGGAGAAATCCTTCAGAAAAGAATTTTGAAGGTTGGATGGGATCGAGAGTCAAGATCCATTCAGAAAGAACTGAAATGATTTGAGTCGTTCGATCTCAGAGAAGTAGCACACTAGTTAGTTGTGAGGAGGTACCAGAATTTCACTTAATCAAAAGGGGTTGGAAGAAGCATTACGAAATTCATGAAAGGATCATAGTCATTGATCAAAGAGAGAAATTGGACCGTTGATCATTCGGAGAGAATTTCGCAATTCCAGGGATCGAAGGAGTCGAGGTTCTTCACAATAGAAGTCCCGAAGTCGCGAAACGCGAAATCGTGACATAATCACAACCATTGGTTGGAAACATGGGACTTGATCAGGACCGTTGATTTCCAGAGAGATCTGGACTATGGGATCTATATTGGTGGGCCCACATGGATCAAAAGTTTGGGAAACGGTGGAGAGTTGTCCACGGATTCGCCAAAATACGAGATCCTGACACATGTTGAGAATTGACCCCAGGTTCCAAGAAAAGGTTCATGCGGATGAAAGAGCCGAGAAAACCTTAGTTTCGAGTTTTCAGATTTCAGGAATCTAGGAAACAGAGATTTCTTGCAATAGGAATTTTGAAATCGCGAAATGCGAAGTGCCTTTTTATTTTGATCGTGGTCATCACCGGTAGTCGCATGAGGAGAGGGCATAAGCTAGTATTATGAATAATGCATGATTTTAATGCACTGAGGAGCTTCATATTAAAAATATTGATACTCATACCAATAAGGTATGAATGATATAGAACGTGCAAGTAATGCACATGTATGATGTAAGGGTATAAGTATACTAGGGGCCTAGTATGATGGCCCTGATGAGTGAAACATGAGGCAAGAATTACACTTGCCAAAAAAAAATTAAAAATCAAAAATTGAATGAATACCATGGATGCATGGTTGACTCCATTCTGAACAGTCGTGAAGGTTCCGTCTTGAATGATAGCTTAAGGGGAATGTACTCCATTCCCTCAGGAAAATCCAGTACAATTAAATGAAAGAGTAAATGAGTGAGGATGCTCTGATGTCATGATAAGAGGCAATTTTTTATGCCTTTGAAGGTCACATGAGAAGGACTGTGAACAATCCTGAGATGACTGATTTTAAAAATGGAAATGTATGTAAGCTATGAAATATACCTACGATAGCTACATGCAGGCTTAGGATTATGAAAGTGGTAAGTACATCATAGATGTAAGTTAGCAAAGATGCATGTTTATATTCTTTAAGGGGAATATTTGGTAGACCAATAAAAGGATAACTCAAGGTTGAGGCCATCACAAGTGGTGATGGATCTGCAACAAGGAAGTTGCATGCTGAAGGAGTTCCCGGTGGAGGAACTGTATAAGGTCTATGTCAGAAGAACAGAGTCACAACCTTGATAATTGTTGAAGGATGGACAATGGGCTACAAGGCCTGTCCATGTATAAGAATCCTAGATTACATTTTGAAAGAATCATGTAAGTAATAGAAGACTAATAACCGAATATTGACCATTCTGATAACCTAATGAAATTGTGTAGGATGCACATGTTCATGATTCATTATGAGCAAAGAGTTTCTACTAAAGCATGTTGAAGTATCCTAAGAGTTAGGATGAGCCTAACCCAGGGCTGCTCAGAAAAAGAGTAGCTATGGAAACCAGTATGGTTGGTAAGAGGCCAGTAAACCCCTGAGTATGATTGAATGAATAAATGGGTATGTTTAATTGATACAGCTTGGTTGAAGCTATGATTAAGGGAAGGCAGTGAGACCTTAGAGATAACTTGACTGGGCTGAAAAGCCCCAGGCGATGTAGAAAGAATTGGGAGAAGGGGAGAGCCCTCAATTCTTTCCTTTCTGTGCATTACGTTTCTATGGAATGAGGAAGCTAGTACATTGATGAACGAAAATGATTTGACACCATAATAATGATGGTTGTAATGTTGTGAAAATGATTGAGAATTGTTGTGTTACACTCATGAAAAACATTAAGGATAATGTGATGAAGTGCATACATATATGCTAGACATGTCTAAAAATGTTTTTATTAATTAAACGCTATGATATTTGCATTTCAATTTACATGATGATTAATATGCCTATGGTATATGTCATGTGTAGAAAGGAATAATATTGGAAATGTTGAGAAAGATGGTTGCCAATAATGAACAACCTCAAGTAGAGGGTGACCATGGAAAGGTTACAATCGAAAGGTTGTTGACAGGACTGTAAAAATCCCGCTAAAGCACTACTGATAAGGTAGATAACAAAGAGAGGGTGCTAGCAGCCAAGGGCCGGTATAAAGATATTCATGACTGTGTGGCATAGGGTATGAAGGGATTGGGTAAGAACCCCTTCCGAAATATTTTATTATTGCATAAAATTGAAAGGGCAGTTGTATGCCTTGGATACCCAAGTAGGGTATGATTCAGGAAGGAGAACCTGAATAATGGAGGTATGAACCTCTGGTAGTAAACATTGGTTGTAACCCTCAGAAGAATTCATGAACTGATATGTTATGAACACATGGACCAATCAAGGAATGATTGGAAACAAAAATGCTCATAGATAACACGTTGCATGGAATTACTTCCAGGAAATGCATATTTGCATAAAGGACAGGCAAGGGATTTCTCATTAAGGAAGGAGGACCTTCCAAAATTTCTACCCACATAGTATAGGTGTTAGAG
>JASDQU010948151.1:2594-15638 GCA_032191745.1 Picea mariana
ATCCTTGCTAGGGACATACCACGGAGTACCTCCGCTCATACATCCCTCAACTCAAGTATGCGTCATCTCTTCCAATGGAACTAGTACTGGAGATACCATTCTTCCCACTGAGGCTTCTTCACTTCTTGATATCACACTAGTCATAGAGCTCCTCCCTCAGTAATCCCCTGAGAACTCTCCGTCACCGCTTCTTCCCGATATCCCTCCCCCCTAGGGTCACATCCCAGTTTGGGAGACAGTCCCCCAAGCCATTACTCAAATCCCCTTCTTCTACCCCCCATCGAGCATAGAATCTTTCCAGGTAGTTTCCGCACTTACTCTACCTAACATGGTTCTTTCCATCCCAATTTGGTATCTGCACCCACCCGAGATGGTTCCTCAACCATCCCTTCCTCCCCAAACCAAGGGAATCCCAATGCAGATACTAGTCCTCACTCCGACTGCACCACCCTCACCCCCACTCGCGAGCACCACCGCTATAGTTGGGGGTAGAAGGAAGAAGAAAGAGTCCACCGCTCCACTCCCCCCTCCCCCCCGAGTTTAACTTCCTTGCACACTATGCGAGAAAGAAGGACACCCAACCAATTGATGTCCCTCTCTCCCCAAGTTACGCAACTTAATCTGACTTCCTCGAGCAACCACACTGCTCATCGTGCCACCCAATGCACCAAGTACTACCACCATGTCTCCAACCACCAGTACGACAGGGTTGTGAACCAAATTTGCCTGTGCCATATGCTCATAGTGTGAAGATTACACCCACCATTTCCCCGCGCTACCTCAATTTCGACAGACACTAACAATAGTATGCCAGAGATTTCAGCAAGAGTCTACCCCATCCTCATCATTCAATACTCCTGTCACAGACATGCACTATGTCATGAATTCAGTTAATGAATGGATGCAATTCACTTTCTCTCTCTGTGAATCACTAGATCATTTTAGATACCAATGTCCTACGATCCTTGAATACAGGCATCACCAAATGACCCTTATTCAGAATCCTACACCTACCTCACTGCCAGAGGTACAAGTGATTTCCCCTACTCCATCCTCTGATGTTGTTCATATCCTCTCTCATGATCCTAAGACACTCCCTACTCCTTCATGGTTCATGGATAGCCTATATGAGTATTTTCCCCCAAATCCCCCCAATTCTCCAGTGCGTTTCCCCACTGAAATTTTACGCCCGACTACCATTTTCAACCCACAATTTCTCGATATTTGGTTTATGTCGAGCAAACCATCACAACCCCTTTGCGTCACCCCCCCTAACTCTTCACCACCAGAAGACAACCACATGGTGCTAGTCACCAATGTTACTCCCCTAGATCCCCTATATTCTCGATAGTTCCATTGCGATGAAGACATCCTCGAGGAATTAACTACCCCTGATTTCCCATGGGATCTGCTCCATCAAAGAACGCTCTTTCTTTCATAGGAAGCATTTACGCCTCCTAACCAAAACTCCATATACACAATCAAAACCAAATATTTTCTCCCATTAGGGCATATAGACTGGTTCAATATTCCTATCCCTGCCCCCGACGCTTTTGAGGAAGCTAACATGGATAACATTTCCCCCATGGTCAAAATCGATATTTCCATCAAACTTGGAATCATAGAGGAAATCACCATTGGCGCCACATGTTCTCCTGAAGAAATCATATCCTACAAAGCTCTCTTCGAGGAATACCGGGACATTTTTTTCTGGTCATACATAGAGATGCCCGACCTCGATCCCTCTATTATCGAACATCATATAGACACATGGCCTGACATCACTTCGGTCTGACAAAAGAAAGGCCCATTACACCCATCCAAAGTAGTGGCCATCAAAGCTGAGATTGACAAATTACACACTGCAGGGTTCATATACCCCATCGCATATACGTCATGGGTCTCCAGCCCCGTCCCTGTCAACAAAAAATAGGGCACTATTCGCATCTGCACTGACTTTCGTGATCTCAATCATGCCTGTCCCAAAGAAAATTTTCCCACTCCTTTTATCGACCAAATTATCGATGATTGTGTCGTCCATGAGGCTTTTTTCTTCATGGACGGTTTCTCTGGCTACAACCAAATCCAAATTCACCTAGTCGATCAGTACAAAACCGCATTTACTACCCCATGGGGTAATTTCGCATATCGTGTCATGCCTTTTGGCCTCAAGAATTCTGGTGCGACATTCCAATGGGACATGACATACGTTTTTCATGATCTGGCTCACATCATCCTCGCCTACTTAGATGATCTCACCACTCGATCTAAGAAATGCACTCAACATCTAGATGACTTACGTGTCATCTTTCACAGGTGTCATCAGTACAATATATGATTGAACCCCCTCAAGTGCGTATTTTTCATCACCACCGGATGCCTCCTTGGGTTCATCGTTTCCCAATGTGGCATCACCATCAACCCCCTCAAGGTCCAAGCCATCATCGAAAGTCCACCACCTCGGAATTTATGCCAACTCCGAAGCCTACAAGGAAAAGCTAACTTTCTACGCCGCTTTTTCCGTGATTACGCCACTCATCCACATGGTTTCCTTTGCTTATTGTGTCACGATATCCCAATCCAATGGGATGAACATGCCCAAACTGCTTTTGACGATTTAAAAGCGGCACTCTCCAACACCCCCTTGATTAGTCCACCTGAATACAACCGTGACTATATCCTCTACTTATCGGTCTCACCCGTCTCAATAGCAGGAGTTCTCTTCCAACTAGGGGATGATGACTATGAGCATGTAATTTACTATATTAGTAAAAATATTTCAGGGCCTCCCTTGAAGTACAATCACGAAGAGAAACTCGCCCTTGCAATTGTCCTCACAGTCCAAAAACATGATTTTCTACTAACTCTAGTTTTTCCATCCATGTTTCCAAGAAGAGAATCCAAAAATATGTTATAGATCTAATAGACCTAATAGACAAACCTTCAACCCAAAATTTTCACTTTCCTTGGAACAAATCATAAAACACTCTAAGGAATAAATCTTCATGTTTGACTCTAAGAAGCTTAGTGAAGTCNTTAGTAAAAATATTTCAGGGCCACCCTTGAAGTACAATCACGAAGAGAAACTCACCCTTGCAATTTTCCTCGCAGTCCAAAAACATGATTTTCTACTAACTTTAGTTTTTCCATCCATGTTTCCAAGAAGAGAATCCAAAAATCTTTTATAGATCTAATAGACCTAATAGGAAAACCTTCAACCCAAAATTTTCACTTTCCTTGGAACAAATCATAAAACACTCTAAGGAATAAATCTTCATGTTTGACTCTAAGAAGCTTAGTGAAGTCACAGAAATTTGATATATGATTCAAAGTCAAACTCAGATCAACTCCACTAAATTTCAGACCATTTCTTAAAAAATATTCATCCTTGGGTAAAGGATTCGGGAAACCATGAATCTGTGAAAAGTAGAAACTTGCATACCTTGAAACGATTGTAGCAACATTTGAGTTCTTCATCAAATCTAGTGAAGTCACTAGTACCTTCTTCAAGATTTAAAACCTTCGGACAATGGATTCGCCATTGATACTCTAACATTTGGATACAACTGAAAATGGAGTCTCCAGGTGGATGATTTACAACCTCTTCATGTCTGACCGTTGTCCACCATCAACAATCAGATCTGAACTTTGTCGTCTATCCTAGGGAAAATGCAAATTTCAGTCCCCAGCAATGGCTCCAAAATGTTAACACTCGGAAATTTCTTTGGGTTGTATCAAAGAAAACCCCAAGGTAATTGTTTCAACCAAATTTAGATTGTATTATGACCTATACAACCAAAGAGGGCTCTCTCATATGTCTAATGACTGGTAATAACTCAAAGATTTCATCAATAAATGTGCAGAGGTCAGATTCTGCAATAGGACAGGTTTATTTTTTGTTTTAAAAGGGTTGGTAGGAAAAACAAGGAAAANAAGATTTAAAACCTTCAGACAATGGAGTCGCCATTGATACTCTAACATTTGGATACAACTGAAAATGGAGTCGCCAGGTGGATGATTTACAACCTCTTCATGTCTAACCGTTGTCCACCATCAACAATCAGATCTGAACTTTGTCATTTATCCTAGGGAAAATGCAAATTTCAGTCCCCAGCAACGGCACCAAAATGTTAACACTCGGAAATTTCTTTGGGTTGTATCAAAGAAAACCCCAAGATAATTGTTTCAACCAAATTTAGATTGTATTATGACCTATACAACCAAAGAGGGATCTCTCATATGTCTAATGACTGGTAATAACTCAAAGATTTCATCAATAAATGTGCAGAGGTCAGATTCTGCAATAGGACAGGTTTATTTTTTGTTTTAAAAGGGTTCGTAGGAAAAACAAGGAAAAGGTACCATTGGGAAATGGAGTCAAGGCCTAAATTTCAATGTTTTTACAGTCGGCAACAGGTTGGTTTCTTTCTACAGATATGAGGCAAAATAGGAGTTATGCTTAGGAAATAAATGATATGAAATGAGAGATGGAAAGGAGACGAAATCCCACTACTATACATGCATCAATTCATGGATGAATCTATAGTGCATCTTTAGAAGAAAGGACAGAAAGATTAATTACTAAACAGAGTGTTAAATGAAGATGGATTCTGTAAAAGTAACCATTAACACATGACAAGCATCATGAGTGTGAAAGGAGCATCAAACATGGATGAATTCCTACCACTTACTCTCAGAAAATGCTAGCAGAAAAACATAATCATGGAAATGATATACAGGAAACACATACTGAACATAAACACCGTGATGAATCTCAAATCTCAGAAAGAGGAAAATTTTGCATTAACTTCAAAGGAATAAACAAGTCCTGATCTGCAGTACAATAGTCCTCTTTTCCCAAAAAGAGTCTCGCCTGTTGACGGTTAAAATCGCAACGAAGTTTTGCCCGCAAAGTGTTTCTAAAGCCTATTATTATAAAAACTAAATAATACTAGTAGGTGGGATCCCCTTATAGATTGGAGATTAGGTCTGGCTCTCATTTAATGGTTGTGATGCTGTTCAACATTGCTTACATGGTTGATGAGATATTGTTTTTATTGGTTATGGATCAGACTTATGATGTGATGGTTCCATGTGCAACAAGTAAATGATGAATAAGGCATGTTATGTTCTAAGCTCTAATTTTATGTTACTACGACCTATGTTATTCATTGATATCATTCCTATATGTTCTTGGGACACCTGCACAACAGACATGTTAGTGACAATGCTTAAAGAGCAGTTGGAGAAGGGAAAAAACAATATAACAAATGAAAAAGGAAAATGGCTCTAACTATGCAAATATACTACACTACATGCATGAATCATTAAAATTATTATGGTTAAATCTTATCTAGCAGGCTAATGGTTATGCGATTTGATTGAGTTATATAGTTAATATGCATATGGTATGTTTTGGAAGAATAGGATGTGAATGGCGCATTTGACAAAGTGATATATTTGATTAAGTCATATGTAATGGTGATTATGTTATGGCATAAGTTTGGTATGGGCCACGCTATTGGTTTTAATGGGTGATGGTTTCGATACATGGTTTGATTAATGGAATTAATGAAAATCTTGTTGGCATGTACTAAGGAATTAATGGTCTATGAATGGAGGCGACCTGCATTTACTGCACATCACCTTTACTCCTTTGCTAGCCGCTAACCTAATCATGTTGTTGTTCAACTTTGTTGCTGTGGTTATGCTTTGACTTCCTAGCAGAGAAGAACCGCTCGACCAACTTGTGTTTTAAGGTGTTTTGATTACAGGTATATCTTTTTTTTTCCCTCCATGAGTCTGCTCTGTTTATGAAATGGATATTGGCTCGAATTTATGGTTTGTGATTTTCTTAAGTGTGGCAACTATGTGAATTTGTGATTTTCTTTGGAATAAATTGATGTTGGCTCTGCAAAAATGTTTTGAAGTCATGGTGTTATTGGTCATCCTGGGTGTTAGCAGCCATAAAATATCTATGTCATCCTTGCTGGTTTTAGTTGGAGGGTTTTGTTTGGTCTTGAGTGGCTGGCTATATTCACACATTTTGTATCACCATACCTAGGCTTTGGCTTTATGGGGTTTAATGGTTGGAATCTCCTTGTGTCACTGCACATTGTTCGCTTGGGCATTAGGTTGTTTTTCACTACTATGGTTGTGCAGTGGGTTATGTTGCTTCTTCTTTGCCCTGTTTTCACCTCAACATTGTAGTTGGTTGACTGGAGAGCCATGAGGGTTATACCCTGCATGTGCTAAGTATCATTACTAGGCCAAAATGGATCCTTGCTCCTCTGTTCATAGCCTCTCCCGTCATGGGATTCATCACCCTATCCACGAAGTAAACTGTGGCGTTCTCTGTGTGTATACTGTCGGTCTCGATGGTTTTCACTATTGAGAAGAGTCGACTCTAGCCTCCCTATGTTGGCCACAGAGCATACCCTTAAATCCTCAAGTCCAAGGGTTAGAAAAGTATGTTGTGGCTTGTCGGGTTTACTACCAGTTGTTATAGATTGGTATGTATTGTCGATAGATTTGATTACCAGCTCGCCTAGTTGATTATATGACAATGGTGTTGGTTTTGGTATCTAGTCACTACATTTGTTATTATAATGGATAAGATTTGCATAGTTAATTGGACAAATCCAATACACATTCTCTCTCCTTGTGTTTAAATGAATTGATAACCCAACACTATTCTTGATTGCGTAAGTCACAATGTCGCTTCATGTCGATGCGTGGGTATGTGTGGCGTTCCTACGACATGTTAGTACGGGTTGTTGATTATTATGACAATCCAAGTAATAGGCTCATCATTGAAATTGGTCGATTGAATATTGGGGATGATACACAGTCACTGTATTTTTCATTAAATTTATCGAGATGTTAAACTCAGGACTAGTTACAATTGTTTAATGATGTTCGCGCATGATTTATTCGTATGTGTGGTGTTCCTACACCGTGAGTAAATGGTCACTGTAACTATGTGTTTTTTTTCCAGATGCTTATTGCAAATAGGATGACTATGGAAGTTCCATTCACTGTATAAGTATGGTTATTCAATTGTGTCATCAAGGATGAGCCTGCGTTTTACACATCATGGTTGTGATTGCAGTTTGATTGATTTGAGCAATTATGTATGCTGTCTCCTTGTGTGGATTGATGAATCAACATGATAGGTTGAGTTAATGATATTGTGACTGTGTGTTTTAAAATTTTCAAAAGGGAATGTTGCATTGTGGTGACTATGGCATGGTTATCCACTGTGTTGTTATCAATATTATTTGATTGCGCCATTGGAGGAAGTCACAGGTTTTTGAACATGGCTTGTTGTAATTTGATCGACTTGTGTTATGAGATTGGGCATGTTGTTGCTGACTCATTGTGTTGGATGGATAACCCAACTTTTTGAATGTTTAGAGTCAAGGAAAATTGAACCTGTATAGTCACAGAAATACAATTGTGTTTTGTCGAATGGTTGTGTATTCCACAACATAGCGTAGGTTGAATTGTCGATTGTTGTTGGGTGTTTAAATGGCAAGACAAGATCTTTGGATTTTTAATATGATTCAGTGTGTGGACTGTCCATTATGTATGTTAAATGATTATCACACAGTTTAACAGTGATGGTCACGAGTGTTGTGACAATATAACCTCTTTGCAATTTTATTATTAAATGAATTCAGAGATAGAATCAAGCACGTTTTTATGTTTGCATTTGATGATTGAAATGGTTGGAAGTGGTTGATGAGTAGAGTGGAAGTAATCGAATGTGTATTCATTTGGAAATTTCTCAAATGTTAAATGAATAATTGAGAAAATAGATCTCCCTTACAGATGGTTGTAGAATGCATATTGTCTTGTTTGATGACATTGTGTTAGATATTGATTATGAACAGTGAACTAGTTATTACACAGTAGCTGCTAGTGGGTTGCAATGGTCATTTGGTTGGTGTGTTTCCTTTTATAGAATGGTTATTTGGATTACTTAATTTTATGAACAGTACCCACTCTCATTCCCCACCATTATTTTTCTTTTCACTAATTACAACCCCATCACCTTCTCACATTCATTTTTCACTCCCTGTTCTCAAATTGATTACAGTCAAGAAAGATTATGTGTTGAAGCAATTGGAAGTAGCAATGTCAATGATGTTTTCTTTGGTTTGCATTAAAGTTGATTTTTTGTTGTCCTTGAGAAGTAACCGTTTTCTTTTTCCCCCTCATTATATCATGTTTCGCTCAATACAAACGCCTCGCATATCCCAAAACCCTTTTTTCACCCTCTGCTCATTGACAACAATTAAGTAATTTGTATGGATTGGATTGCATGAGTTTGATACGTTGCTGAGTCAAACTCTATTTCATATTTTGAAAGAGTTGTCATGTATGGTTATTTAAAATATTATTTTCCAATCAATAATGTATGCAGGAATGATTTTTTTCAGCCAAGGTAGCCGCGGCAGAGGCAACAGAGGGAGAGGTAATTGGAATTGAGGCCCAAGAAGGCCAAGGTTCTCCATAGATTTTGACACTAACTCACAAGAGTTAGGCCAGTTGTTTCAGGCCAGATTTTTCAATTGGATTGGGCAAGGAGTGGTCCAACCTACGTTTGAAAGGCCTCCCTTCCAAGTTCCGCAAGCCCCAGTATCCTTGTGCCCCCTCATGTCTCATTGCAACCCAAGGTTCCCGAAAATGACAGATGGCAAGAGATTTTCCACCCGACAGACTCCCAACATCGTGGCTGGCCCAATTTGTCTTTGTCTGGTTCTTACGTGATCAACGAGATTAAGCCAAAAGGCTCATCGTATCCAAAGGAAAATTTAGGAAAATCGAAAGTTGACAACAAGAATCAAGGAAATATTGCATCTTAGAGTGGGAAATATAGATTTTGAGTTTTTATTTTATCTATTGTTGATGACAGTTGACTTCATGAATTTTTGGATAACATGTTTTATTTTGGATATATGAGTAATATTTTTGAAAATAATTTCAAATATCATGAGCTAAATTGTCAAATGTGAATATGATGAAGGGAGTCACTAGGAGGTGTGTTTTTCTTAACTAACTAGTTATGTTATTATTGTTATGAGCTAAAGGGAGTCACAAGGGGTCCCACCTACTAGTTATTATTTATTTATAACCCTTATTATGATTATTAATTTTCTCTCTTAACTAAAACGTTGGTTGAAAATTTAGTTAACTTAACTAATGAGGTGGTTCAACTACCTCAACCAATTTTGATTTTCTTAAAGGAAAAAGGAAAGGGAGGAACAATGGAGGATAGAAGGAGAAGCATACTAAGGTTTTCTTTTTGAGTTTATGCCGAGATAGTTTAGTTTTCATTCATTCCTTAATTTATCACAAGCCTAATTCTTTTTATGATAGCAGGGTCTTATTGTAAACAACAAGATTCAGAGCCAAATTACTTCATTCAGACACTTGTTTTTCAGAGGTATTGATCTATCTTTGATAGTCTATTTAGACTTGTATGTTTGTGAATTAGTTTTCATGACTGACAAAGGATATTGTGTAGAGTCGAGTGGGTATCAATATGTGGCAAGATGATCCAGATTTTAGAGTTCAGTTTTTGATTTTCTGTCGGAGGTCTTTTTGTATGTTCCATCGAAGATGTCTAAGTTTGACTTTGGTCCTAAATTTCTGCATGAAATTTTGTAAAAGAATGACTATTTGGTGAATTGGAATGAAATAAAGGATTTCTTTATGTCTCATATGTCTTGATTATCATTTTGGTGTCTTTACATTTATTTCAACAACTGTTATATTCATAAAATTACATAAAAAGTAAATTTCCAGCAAGATTTTTATTATTAAAATATTAGCCTAAGCATTGTTAATTAATGCCTATAAGTTAGGATTTTATTTTTGTTGGCTATAAACATAGGGTGAGATTCCTGTCTATTTTTATTTATCCAAGCAGAATCTGAAAATGCTTGAGTAAGATCAATTCATATCTTTTCCCCGAACTCATCAGCCCTCTGAACCAAGCCGCTTTCATGCATTACTACAATGCATTTCCTTCCCCCTATCGTCATAGGCTTGAGGAGAAAGCCATTGATAATCTCGATTCTGCTCTGCATACGTGCTCAGAGTATGAGGAACATCTTGAGAGAACTAGTCTTCCCCAGGGATAATTGGTTAGATAAACAGACATGTCTGCCCTTTTGCAGCTAGTACACGATATGAATAATTGCATGATAACATTCGAGCGAAAGGGAAATGTGTCCCATCTCACCCATGGAGCTTCATCCTCTTCTGCGCCACCCTTTAGAAATCCGGTTGAAAATAATTTTCAACCTAAAGCTATCCTGCCTTGAAGTTGGTGTAACTTCTGCGAGGAGCACCACGAGGAAACCACATGTGAGGTAAAGAAGAGTGCCAGAGATAAGATCTTTGGTAAAAGACCAGAAGATACCATCGTTGTCCTAGATTTTGCAGAGCCAGAAGATGTCATGGTCATCAATACTAGGAACAAAGCCTATGCTCCCAAGGGAAAATTTGATCCTCCTCACAGTTCTTCTAGCCCAAGCTCATCCTCAACCACTGCTACCCTCCAGGTTCCTAAGGTTTCTGAGAGTCAAGGAATCACTCCCCATCTCCCCTCTTCCAAATACAATATCTTGAATCAGTTGGCCAACATCAAAGCAGATGCAACCCTTCTAGACATGGTTGTCGTCCCTGAATAACAAATGCATATGAAACAATTCATAGAAGGAAAAGATTCCATTGTATCCAATCTTTCCGAAGAGGTGAACGAAGAGGATTATTTTGTAAAGAAAGTAGGTGTACATAACTTTAAATACCCTGTAAAAAATCCACCTTTTTATATTTCTGTAAAGATTAAGGATAAGATTTCCCATTATTGCCTCATTGATGGTGGTTCAGGCTCGAGTGTGATGTCGAAGATAATTATGGAGGATTTAGGCTTGTCTTGTACAAACGAAAATGCCAGAAGCATGCTCTCCTATAATAGTCTACAAAAAACAACCATAGGTGAGATTAAGGATGTGACCTTGGTTTTATGCGCTCATCCTTAAATAAGAACAACCCTGAGAATTCAGGTAATTGACATGCATGTAAGCAATTAATCAATTATCTTGGGAAGAGATTGGAAAAACTTAACAGGTGGATACCTCTCACTCGACGTGATACATTTATTCATTCCTCAGAATGGTAAGAACATTATAGTCCTTAGAGAGGGAAGAATTTCACCCTACATAGAGAGTGTTCCGCAATCTAGCGTAAACTATATCGAAGAGAACCTAGGAGTGTATTCCATATTTGCTAAGGAGGATAACATTCCTTTGGAAAGAATCAATTTAGATGATGATATGTGGCATATGCACTTTGATGGTTCACACTCTAATGAAGGTAATGGGGCTGGAATTATCTTGGTTTCCCCTGCAGGAAAAATTCATAATTTGTCTGACAGGTTAGAGTTTTCTTGTACAAACAATGTCACTAATTTTTAAGCTTTATTATTAGGCATTAAAAATGCCCTTAATATTGGTTGTGGTCACCTTTCAGTTTTTGGATATTTTGAGCTTGTTGTGAACTTGATACATAAGATATGCTCTCCTAAAAACAAGCTGATGGAAAGATACACCCAAACTATTTGGGCACTTACCTCAAACCTTTTATCTTTCAACATCACTCATATTAGGAGGGAATTGAATTCAATGGTTGATTGATTAGTTGTCTTTGTAGCTTCTCCTACTCAACAACTTTTGTCTCATAGGCCTGATTGTTCTTTTCAATCTCTATGTTTTTCATATATCCTTGACAATGTAAGATCTTGGAAGGCCCTCCCTAACGATGAGATCATTTTTGCTTTCATTCAAGATGAAATTCTTAAGCCCGAGGAGATTATATCCATAGAAAACAATAAGATTCCTAGGGGCTTGACTCCTCTTGAGAGTTCATTTCATCGAGTGATGTAAGCGATAAAGAAAAACAAAAAGAAGAGGAGTTAAGAATGAAGGTGGGTGAAACCATCCCCTTGAACATCGGGGTACTCGAATCTTCAATGAACGATAACATAGGTACCCAATGTTCTGATAAAGAAGTAATGTAGTTTTCCAAGCTAAATGGTGGATTTCAAAATATTTCTTCTTGGCCTTATGAAACTAGTTATGATCTTGGTCTTCTACAAAATGCTATTTCCATCAAGGAAAGCATGAAACCAATTATGTAGAAACAAAGATCTGTTAACCCTACACTTAAAGCAATCGTTCAAAGGGAGTTGGGAATTTTCTTAAAGGCTGGGATCATTTTTCCAGCCCACTCCATGTGGGTTTCAAATTGGGTGCCTAAGGTCGTTGATCATATTAGAACCTGTTTTAGTTTTCTCACCTTCATTCAAGCTATTATGAGAAATATTCCCCCCCCCTCAATATAGGAATACTTCTGCAGCAGGTTGTAGACTCAAAGTTGAAGCCCTTACTTAACGAAATTTTGGGTTATAATAAAATCAAGGTAAAAAGGGCGAAGGTTCACAAAACCACTTTTATCACTAATTGCGGTACTATGTCTTACAAATGCCTATTTTTTGGCTTGCTTGATACAAGTATTGCCTTTAAAATACCTATGCACATGACTCTCGATGAATTGGTCAGTCTCCATCTCTATCTTGATGATCTAATTGGGTGCATCGAGGGGCTGATAATTACATCAGAATTCCAGGTGTTGGGTCCTTTCCAAATTACGTTTGTCTTGGACACTAACTCTTACATTTTAAAGGATTTACAAAAGCAATTGTTTTCCTACAGTGCTAAAAACCCTCACTTGAAATATTGCGAGGGACCAATGTGAAAAGTTCTAATGTTGTTTGGATTTTTTGTATACTAGTAGCCTAGCTCTACTTTCATTTTTGTGCTTCTTTTTTTGCTTTACAGTAGTTTGACTTCAACTTTCTGAGTTAAAACATTTCTTTTTGTTTTCTTCGATTTTGTCTTTTATTGCTGATGTTTTAATTTTTGCATTTTTACTTCTGTCATGATTTTGTTTCCTATCATTTGGTCAAGATAG